>VDFB02062457.1:35707-84023 GCA_007258455.2 Sequoia sempervirens
GTCAAGGTATTGCGACTGAGAACAAAGAATACAGATATGCCCCGGCAATGGAGAATGCGGTCCTTACCGCGCAAATGCAAGGAATGTCCCTAGAGCAAGAGTCCGACATTGTTCCTGATCATGCGCTCTTTTCATGGATGGAAGACGAGGAAATGGTGTTTGAAAATGATACGGCCACAGCCAAAACGCCGCGGGTAAAGTCTGACTATAATACGCGCTCCAAGAGAAGATTCACCGGTGAGACTGTTGTTTCACTTTCGGATATCCCGCGAAGCAAAAGACGCTGGATCAAATTCTCGGCGGTCCGACCGAATCCTTGTCTTCAACCGGAAGGAAATTATTATAACAAAGTTAAGGAGCAGAAATCTCGAAGCTCCTCGCCTCTTATCGTGGTAGAGCGCTGAAGAAATCACCGCTATCAAGTTCCTTATGGGACATTCGGCTATCCTCCTGGAGCGTAAAACCATACTCAAAAGTGCGTTAATTGATGGACCTAGCATTAACCGGTGCCTTTCGCCGCGATCAGGTGGTTTATCAAATGCCACCAACTATAAGGTTGTCGCAAACAAATGATGAATTCCATGCGGAAGGCTGGAGGTAGGCCAAAACCCTTAACCCTTCTTCTTGACCCTCATTATAGGGGAGAAACTATTACACAACGCTATGATTGATTCTGGCGCTAGTACCACGGTTATGCCAAAACTGATAGCCGAAGCCTTGGGACTTAGCTACGAACCTATGAAAAAGGGGGTGATGCAGCTAGATGGAAATAAGGTTGATACTGTGGGTGTCATCAAAGCACTTCCACTGACTCTATTTTCCTGCCCGAGTATCACGGTCCCGCAAGACACAGTGATCATAGATGTTCCGCCAATGTTTGGTCTTTGCCTTTCTCGAGAGTTTACTTCAAAGGTGGGCGGCTATTTGTCTTTAGATTGGTCACATCTAATACTTAGAACCAAGCATGGTGCGAAGATGAAGATAGAATCGGAGGCTCTGCATTCTGAACATGTGGCGAATGAGGCCCTGATTAACTTTGAAGCCGCACATACCTCCATCACCAAGCAAGACATGTACAATGTCGAACTGCTAGAGGAGGAGAAGGTCAACAGAGACCGAAGTGATAACAAAGATGCTCTGCTGAGTGAACATATAAACAATGATCCCTTCGAAAATTATCATGCTACCGGATTAGGCACATATGTGATCTATGATGAAGACCAAGTTCTTCCAAAGGTCGTCAAAGAACCCGACAATGACCAAGCAAGTGAGCTGTGGACATTGTATTTTGGATCTTTCGAAAGCAAGGAGTAAAGTTGGAGCTGGAGTAGGGATATGTCTAATATCCCCATAGAATGAAAAGTTGTTGAGGTCTTTCCGATTCCAATTCGCCTGTTCAAATAACAAGGCTGAATATGAGGGATTAGTCCAAGGCCTAAGCCTAGCGGAATGAATGGGTATCAAGCAATTGATTGTGTTCGGAGATTCAGAACTGGTAGTTAATCAGGTTCGAGGAATCTCAGTAGCAAAGAACATCCGCATGAGATCCTATCGACCGGGACCTTTGGGGAAAGTTTTGAAGCTTTCAACATCCCGACCATTCCCCTGAAAGCAATGTATCACATGCATCGCATGTATAACCGGTTTCGCTTTTGATCCTCGTCCGGACTTGCTTCGTAATCGATATTCGCGAAAGTGCTTGTTAGACCAGCAATACCCGATAATGACCAAAGTTGGCAAGTCTTTGAGAGCGATGAACACATCACCTCGTTTATTCAACACTCAGGGGAATTTGCCGATCAACTCCAACCAAAGATCGCTGAGGCCTACGAGGGACAAATTATGCAGCTGAAGTCAAATAAGCTTCCGAAAGGATTGGTTACTCTCAAAAAAAATTTTGATTGTAGTGACGCCCGAAATGATAAGCGGAAGTTCGTGGCGGAAAAGGGTGATTATGAAAATCTTTGGGTTTCCGATGACAGGAACCTTCGGGTTGGAAAAGATGTCTCACAGTAAGATAGAGAAAGGCTTATCAATTTCTATGAGAAATATGGAGTAGTGGCCTGGTCCTACGATGATCTGGAAGGTTATGATCCTAGTATCATTCAACATACTATTGAGCTAACAGAAGGTGCGAAGCCAATCCGACAGAAACAGCGGCCGGTCAACCCTAAAGTTGAAGACTTGATGGCACAAGAGCTAACCAAGCTCATTGAGTCGCGTATTGTCTTCCCAATTAAACATAGTACTTGGGTATCAAATCCTGTACCAGTCCGAAAGAAGAATGGTGATATCTGCTTATGCGTAGATTTCTGAGACCTAAATAAAGCATCTCTGAAGGACCACTATCCGTTGCCTTCTATGGAGTCAATCCTCCAAACTGTCGTGGGATCGGAAATGTTCTCTCTACTGGATGGCTTCTCTGGCTATAACCAGATTCGAGTAAAAGAGGAAGATCAGCACAAGACTACGTTCACCACCAAGTGGGGGACGTTTACATATGCTAAAATGCCTTTTGGTTTATCTAATGCAGGGGCAACCTTCCAGAGAGCTATGGACGTCGCATTTAGCGAACTGATCAATAAGATTATCCTAATATATTTGGATGATCTTACTGTGTTCTCCAAATCTAAAGATGATCATTTCAATCATTTGGAGTTGGTGTTTCAAAAGTGCCAAGAGTTCGGGATTTCCTTAAATCCGAGGAAATGTGTGTTCGGTGTACCTCAAGGTAAGCTGTTAGGACATGTTGTGTCGAAGGAAGGTATTTCAATTGACCCAGAACGAGTAAAGGCTATAAAGGAGCTTCCTCTCCTAGTAAATAAGAAAGGTGTCCAGTCTTTTCTGGGCAAAGTAAATTTCATCAGTAAATTTATTTTTGATTTTGCGGGAATAATTAGGCCGATCACCCTGATGCTAAAAAAGGATCAAATTTTCAAGTGGACAACGGAGGCGAGGGAGGCATTTGAGAAGGTCAAGAAAGCGATCTCCTCAGCCCCGGTGTTAATTAATCCAGATCAATATAACAATTTTATAATGTATGCCTTCAGTAGCAAGTCTAGTATCGCTACTGTTCTAACTCAAAAGGATAGAGAAGGAAAGGGAGAGCATCCAGTTGCGTTCTATTCCCGAACCTTAAAGGAATATGAGGTGAATTATAACTTCGTTGAAAGGCAGGCTTTCGCAATAGTGAAGGGACTTAAAAAGTTCCGCCATCTAATTTCCTGTAGCAAAGTCCTGGTATATGTCGCACATTCTAGTGTGCGGGAATACATCATGGAGGGAGAAATCACAGAGAAAAGGGATAATTGGATCACCAAGATCCTGGAATATGATATCGAGGTCAGGCCTACCAGGACTATTAAAGGCAGAGGACTGTGTGAGTATATGGCACAAGATGAGGAGATGCCTGCTAAAGAGGAGCAGCCGGAGCTTGTCCTGATAAATGTATCAGGATCGGAGGATAATTGGCTGGAAGATAGAATGAACTTCATGCGAACCGGAAAGTACCCGCCAGGCCTCTCATCCCAGAAAAGAAGGTATTACCGGCTCCAGAATTGCGGATACACACTGATAGAAGGAGTCCTTTTCAAAAGGAATTTTAACGGTGTGCTCCTACGATGTGTTACTTCAGGGGAGGCGCAGAGGATCCTCGACGCATTTCACAATAGCGACGAAGGTGGACATTTCTCCGCTAGAACTACTGCCATCAAGATCATACGGGCTGGATATTACTGGCCTACACTTTTCAACGATTCCTACTCTTTGGTAAAGACTTGCAAAAAATGTCAGTTATTCTCCGACAGAAGGAAGAATTCAGCAATGCCCCTCAAACCTATCGTGGCGGATGAACCATTTGCGCAATGGGGCCTGGACTTTATCGGGATGATCAACCCGGTTTCTAGCTCCAGACATAAATGGATTTTAACAGCTACGGACTACTTCACAAGGTGGGCGGAGGCCGTTCCCCTTAAGGAGGCGATGAAGGCTGAGATTGTAGACTTCCTCGAGTCTCTGGTGACAAGGTTCGGCCCTCCGAAGATGATCATTTCGGACAATGCTAGAGCATTTGTAGGCACAAAGGTATGTCACTTTGCATTGAAAAATGGTATATTCCTTAAAACATCTTCAAATTACTATCCACAGGGAAATGGCCTAGCCGAGTCAACAAACAAAAGTTTAGTCCGACTCCTCAAAAAGGTTGGCTCAGAACACCAGAGAGAATGGCACAAAAATCTCTGAAAAGCACTCTGGGCCAACTGCATAACTCCTAAACAAGTCCTCAAGACTTCACCCTATGAGCTAGTATATGGGAAAGAAGCGCTGTTGCCTATCTCTATGGAGATTCCGGCGATACAGTTGTTGAAATCTCTTGAGATAGAACAAAATGATGCCATGGAGGTTCGCCTTGCCGAACTATTGGAAGTACAGGAAAAAAGGGAGAATTCCCTAAAAGCCATGACAGGCCGTCAACAGGTGGTCAAACGGTGGTTTGACAAAAAAGCTTCCGACCAAGGCCTAAAAAGTGGAGATTTAGTGCTAAAATATGACAGTAGGGCTGCGAAGCCAGGTCAGCATGGTAAGTTCGATAGCCTATGGGAAGGACCCTTCAAAATCATTCGGTGCATGCAACACAATGCCTTCGAGCTGGAAAATATGGAACAAGAGCCTCTAGGAATCCCGGTTAATGGGATTCACCTTAAATTGTTCCATTAAGCGTCAAGATCTACCCTGTACAGTTGTAGATAGCATTTTTTTTTCTTTTTCCCTTCCTATTTTTGGCCTATCCTTTTGCTAAAATCAATTGACTTGCTATGCATTCATTTATCATCGTTAATGGGTAAAGCACCGGAGTTTCTTAAAACGCAAAAAATATGCTCGTAAACAGAGACAAAACATACAAGATTGGCAAAACCCAGAAAAATTGCATGCAGAAGCAAACAAGAGCATAGATTTCACAACAAAAAGAAACGTATATATTTATATACATGTGTCCTGAGTTACAAAATGGCATGAATGCCGATTTTCAAAATATACAAAGTATTAGAGCATATATATATATGTTGGCCTTTTATTAGGCCGATACGAAGCTGGGGGCTTACATCAACAAACACTAAGGCAAGGGGACCATCTATCCGCAGGAGTGGCTAGCAGCAACCGACGCATTCAAGACAGCGTCCGCTTCGTCCTCATCAACAGGTTCCTCGGCGGCACTGGCAGCATCATTAAGCGCGGCTGTCGTCGGTGGTGGATACACCAAGTTCCTGAAGTCAGTATACCACTCTACATCGTAGAAGGGTATCACGTTGTAACTCCTGAACAGGAAGTGAAGAGCTTGGGTAACCCTTTGCTGGTGCTGAACGCAGGTATGCAGGCGGAATCCGCTCAAGAATGGGTTCCAAACGACAACAGCTTCTTCTTCGATAAAGCGGCGCAGGTCGCCGACTGTTGGCAGGCCAATCCCGTACGCAGCATGGGTGACAACCTCGCCGAGCCCATTCAGGTACTTCTTCGGGAAGATTTCTTTGACTAGCTTCAATACAAGCGGCCGAGGGACACAAATGTCCAGCATAGACGCTACAAAGTGCGAGCACATGTCGGTGTTCACCCGATGCTTATCTTCATACTCAACATAGTCCTTGCCGAGAACCCACTTGATGGCTACTAGAACCAGCGAGTGTTTGTTCTTCGTCATTCTCTTGAGCCTTCTGGTAGAGATCTCACCTACAAACGCTGTTTGTGATTTGAAGGAGGTTAGGCGAATAGGAGTATCCATCTCTCCTAGCACTATTCCTAAATCGGCTGAGTAATGCCGAAATCTGCTCACCACCTAACCTATGAAAAGACTTGCTTTGCAGTATTCTACTTGCCTATCACTTCTTGGGCGCAAAGTGCGTATGTTCGCTATCTACTGGCCTATTTATAGAAAATTGACAAGACGTATGCCAATCCACCCGTAAGCAACGTGATGTATATTGGCCGCGATCTCGAGGGTCGAGTCTGCGTTTGTTCACGTTTTGAGCTGGCACACGCGTGGTAGCACGGCTCAAGGCATGCTTAATTAAATCAAGTTAATTAATTGAGCTTTAAAAGGGTGGCACTTGTTGATGAAGGGACGTATGGCCATATGCTATGGTGTCAAATCTCAAGCACATCCCAGAGCCCGAGGCGATATTCGTATCTCTTTCAGGCGGTGATCGTTTGCTTGGCATAATCATTCCGGCCAGGGATATTAATTACCGGTACATGCTAACCCAAGGTGAGAAGGCCAGTTGCAAGCTCAATTTCCAAGGAAATCAGGGCGTATCACACGATCTTTTGAAAGCAATGATGAAATCCGGCCACCTCGAAAAAGCAATCAGCTCATCTTGCACGAGTTGTGGAGTTAACGGTACATGCCGAATTAAATGCAAAGGGCTCGCGCTCGCCTACCACCTTGAGGAAAGTTGCTATTTTGCATGGAAACGCTTATTGTTCCTAAGTCTTTTTCCAAAAGCTAAAGAGTGCGCGAAGTGTTTTCTGTCTGTATTTTCAGTACAAGCGTATTCAAAGGCCAGAGAACCTTCAAGTTCTGCCGCGAAGAAAAATGGCAGAATCTTCAGCTCAGCCAGCAGAGGAAGGGATTAGCCAGGAACTGTATTTGGCTATTCGTTCTTCGGTTGAGGTTTACGTGTACGATGATGTAGCGTATGCCACGCCTGGTATACCCCAGAAGGTGAAAAGACCCAACATAGAGGAGCTGGAGAGGCCCAAAGAGTGGAATAACCCGAAAAAGGTTAGAGAAAAGTGGGCTAATATCTACAACCCAAAGCTTGCTAAGAACCCTAAATCTCTTCGAGAGGCGGCTTGCGCAAGGTTATCAGCACTAGGGGTGGACCAGGCAACGGCAAGTAGAGTCTGGTATAGCGGTCTTCCACAATACATGGTCCCATTCGTGCACTATTGCTTGGAGGTGGTCGACACAGCTGTTCAACGCTATAATCCAAAGACCCACTGCATTGAGGGTCGCAATTTAAGGGTTCATATTGCCCCGGAAGCCATCTGACATATGTTATGCATTCCTGACCCCAGGACAAGAAAGGAGAAAATCGAACAGTTCAGCCCAAACAAAGGGGAAAAGATATGGAAAAGGATGAGAACCAGCTCCGATTTCCTATTAGAGGAGACTAGTAGGAAGGGTGTTGTGTCTGCTAAGGCACCGAGCATCCCATTGTTGCGCGGTTCATTCCGCGATAACCTCCAAGACCCCATATCCATGCTGGAATTTGTTTGCGGCCGTGATTCCGATAAGAAGATCGAGGCTTTTCAGCTAGGCCCTGCAATACAGTTTCGCAGGCAGCGTGAACTTTTCTGGTATGATTTTGCCGAGTTCATGGTCGAAGAAATGATACAGCAAATGGAGAATTATCAGGCGGAGAAGAAATTTAGATTTCTTTCCTACCTGGTCCACATGTTCCTGCATCAGAATCCGGATTTCTTCTCCCGATTCATCCCACTATCAATTTTTGACGAGCAGAACAAAAGAAAGTCGGTATCTACATGGACACCCTACCTTTCCGCAACATATGACTACTATGCCTTCGCGGACTATTTCATAGCCCTGGTCCTGAATGATTTAATCGGAGAGGGTGATATCGTCTGGCTTAACACGGAGCAGACTGGATTTCTGCAAGGCTACACCCCTGCTTGTGACTGGTTCCTAGGCAAGGATTTCACGATCCTTCGAATGAGGGGCTTTATTGGCAGGCCTTTCCTGCTCCCGGCTTGCATCACCGATAGAGTGCTCACGTTGGAGGTTTACCGGTAGGTATGCGTCATTGATTTCATGTTTTGTAGCGGCGAAAGTGTCAAGAGGAAGGGATTCTTCACTTGCCCAAAGAGTTTCAAGTCAATAACGCTTGCCAAAAAGCGATCGCATGAGCTGCTAGGGGACAAGCTGGCACACCTAGGGCTAGTATTAGTAAATAATAAGTGGGATTACAACCCTTTCAATGACCTACCTGAGCCGCATATGAAAGTTCCACATGTTCCCCGACCATATTGGGAGAAGCGACGAAATAACCGGACTGATAAAGATGAAGATCTGGTTGAATTGGCACAAATCCCTATGCCAGATACCAGGGGCCCATGGCACAGGTTCTACTTTCCAGTGGCTGTGGCCAGGGACAACCTTCCGATAGAGCGCAGCATGCTCAACAAGTTGAAAGTGGACGAGGAATGGAGCGATGAAAAAATAAAAGCTTTCTGGAGATACCGCCAGGAAACAGGGCAGTTGAAAGCTCCTTATAATCAATTGAAGGATGACCAAGAGTTTGAAAGATACTGGGATGAAGGCCATCCCAGCCCGACCTCGAGTGCTAACAAGAGCGAAGCAGAAGGCTCCGATGAGCAGGAGGAAGAGACAGCGATATCTTCGCAAGAAGGCGATGCCCCCGGGCATCCCGCCTATGTGGGCACTAATGTGCACTTTAACATATCAAGGGGCTCGCTTACCCGCACATGGGCCACTAAACCGGTCAGGCTAGTGCCCCAGCAGAAGGATCCGACTGCCGAGGTTAGTGAGTGTCCCCCCGCGAAAAGGCAACGCACGGAAAGTGTTATTGGGACAGTTTCACATGAACCGGCCGAAGGAGAAACACCCACTGCTAGTCAAATGCCAGGGTTAAGGGCGAGTCTCAACGATCATGCCAACGCCGACGGTCCAGGTACATTTACTCCTCTTACATTCATTTCGCATCCACCCTCGCCTCAATTAGCAACTCTGGCCCTTCGTCCGAAATTCTCCATCTGTTTCTCAATCTGATATTCCATTGATTTGCCCATTCGCAAGCCCAATTATTATCACCCTCCGAAGCATGTTAACGCTTTACTGCCGCCTGCCTTCACCTCGCCGAAAGTATTCCTCCCATCTACCACTTTTTTGAGATGTTTACGATCGTTCCACTACAGCAAACCGAGCCCCGTGCGCGACTTTTTCCTTGGCCAGCGCCTTACCCTGAATCTCCGGTTCCGGGTAAATATTAGCCATGCTGATACCCCTCAGCAAACTATGGAACATGCCACACTTTTCTCCGCAAACCGTCACCCTCTGAAGAAATGCGCGCGCCTATGAAAGTTACCTATCCCTACGCCCTGCCTTCCGGTGTTCCCTTCGCAGGTGGGCTGGTTTCATCATCAGCTGAGTTCATTGCACAGATAGATTGTGGAAGGAAGCGCCACAATAGACGGAGGCGACGAGGGGCAAAGGATGACAATGCCCCCGCCGAGTAAGTACAGTCAGGACGAGGTATAGCCAAGGCCAGTTTGCAACTAAAAACCATAAACAAGCCCCACGAGAAATGCAACCAAAGGACTATGATATTTATGCTGTTGGACTGGACATGAAGATAGCCCGGCCACAAGATAAAGTCGAAATCATGGAGGAGACACAACGGGTGGTCACTTCCGACTTCCTAAAGACTGGTCGCTAGTTAAAGAAGAAAGATGAACAGCTCAAGGCAGCCAAAGACAGGGTGAGTTTTCTAGAGGCAAAGGAGAAATCCTTAGAGGCGGATATCGCCCGAATGACAGAAAGGGCGCTAATAGCAGAAAATGAGAGGAACAGGCTTCAGGACGAAATTGCAAAGACCCAAGTAGCCGACCCAGCCGTATTAAAAAAATTACAGAATCAAAACCAAGCAGCGCGATAGAGCCTACAATCGATAAAGGAGGAGCTTGAACGTCTCCACCTTGAGTACAGTCAGAAGCTGGCAGAGAAAGGTGAAGAGATGAAACGCCTACAAGAGCAGTATCAGCAAAAGGTACAGGAAAAAGAGGCCAAATTCAAAGGTTTGAAGACTAAACTGGAAGTGGAGCTCCGAGAAACAAAGACCAAGCTAGAAGATGAGCTCCGAGAGACAAAAGCTTCATTAGAAGAGCAATCGGCTAACCACTCTAGAGCTGAACAAAATTGGCATAAAGAAATGAGCAGCTATGCAGAGTAGTTGGCATCTGAGAAAAAGAAGAAGGCAGAATTTGTTGAGGCCCTCATTTCAAGAGACACGGAGATTTCTTCGCTTAAGGCCTCTCTGCTACCAGCCCCTGCCCAACCTGATATCATCCCACTGGTCAGACAATTATACATTTCTCACTAGGAGAAAATCAAAGCCTTCTGCCTAAATCTGCAGCCTACCCTCCGGTTCATCGACAAGGCATTAAAACTCAATCAGGAGGCCCATGACACAATGGAACAGTTCCCGTGTTTCATCGTAGAAAAGGTGCCCGAGGCAAGGGACTTGTTAAATAAGCTATACTCGGTCTCAGACGAGATCCTCGCCGGGGCAGGTATCGAAGATAGAGACACCGCAGCTCAAATGGCAAATAGATTCATTCATTGCCACTCCACTTTCCAGCGCACTAAGGCAGCAGCGGCTTTTCTAAACAAAGCGCTGGATGGCATTCAAGGGAGTTTCTCTGAGTTGGGCAGGTTGGAATTGCCGTCTCCATTTCTTGAGGATGGCACTATTGCCACGGCTGCGCAAATTACAGAGATTATTGAGCAGAAGGAGAATGATCCGGAGGCATTCAAGGAACTCAGCAGCCCCCCAATAGCAGCAGATATCGAGGCAATCATTCATCCACTCTCTCAGCTGCTTTTCCATATCCAAGCAGGCGCTGGCCTGCCAGACGTGTTGCCTCATAAGGAAGCTATTGATCTCCGCGGGGCACAAGAGAATTTGCTCAGCATGGCAAAGCCGTTCGAAAATGAATGGGTTCCTTTGCAGGTTGCACTCTCAAAGCTCTAACTCCATTTTCCCTATAGAGGAAGGCTCTGGTCTGTGGAACCAGAGAGTTTTTGAGTTCTTTGTTCCTTATCCGAAACGCCCCTGTTAGTCGCCAAAAGCTGTTGAAATAATGTTTCAAGCAGCTCCCTTCGGGTCCCCTTTTTGCACATATTCATGCGCTGGCCTGTGCGTCTCCGCGTTTCTTCGGCTTCCCGGCAGGTTTTGATCTTTCACTTTGTGCATTCCTCGCTTCGCAACTTCGGCAAGCAGCTCCCCGTTCGGCTCCTGAGATGCTGCGCTGGGCGCCCACGTGTCTCGCTTGCGGGGTTTTTCATTTTCTGTTGCTTTGTGTTTCCTTCGGGTTGCTAAACCTTCCATAAGGGTCCGACACTCCTAGGGTTCATCGAGGGGCCCACATCATTGTACGTGGCGGTGTATCACAATCTTTCCCTAGCAAGAATAGAATATGCTGCAGCGGGCTGTGAAGGATTTCTATTGGCCTTCTTTCTTTCCTGGCGCGACCTACCTTTGCTCACGTGTCAGCGGTCCGCAGTTTTTAAAACAACAGCAGGGACGAGAGCACCACGGGTTGCGAAATGCAGCCACGCGTCTTTCGCCACCCGGTTCATGTGACCTTTCCCCGTTTTCAAAGTAGCTTCAGTCCTCTGAACACGTGTCACTTCTCCGCAAGCTCTCGATCAATGGAGGAGGAGTTTTCATTCGGGCCACGATTTGCTGCCACGTGCCTTACATTGATTATCAAAGCAAGCTATGTGATGGCCGAGCGGGATAGTGTCATTGAGTGCTGCTCGCCATGGTTCTCTAAAGCGGTGGGCGGCACTCGTCTCTTCGAAGTCTGGTTGGGACCACTGCCATCATTACAAAGGGCACGCCTGTAACTGACCAACTGGATGCTGTGCTCTGACTGGCTGCTCTCATAACGGCATTGGGAATATTCTTATTCGGGCATCATTACGGGAGATTGTGGAATCTTTCTGTTACAACTCTCCAGGCGGTGGGATTTTGCTCTCCGGCTATAAATACTCTCTTTGTTGAGGGAAAATGGTCCAAGATTTTTGGGAAGAATACTGGTTTTAGCAAGAGACACCAGGCCTTTTTTGCATGTTTATTAGCAAGAAACTTTCAGACTGTGCCTATTGTTCGACCTTTCTATTTTTTATGTCTTGATTAAACTGTGAACTGTGCTTCTTATTGTCTTAAGCATTTCATTTGAGGAGACTTCTATATATTGAATGCAAACTTGCTGGTCTAAATTATGTCTTAATGACTCTTCTTAGCGGTGAGAATGTATGCGATACTGTTTTATGTCAATTAAATGAATTGTTTATGCTATTGCTTTAAGTTTCCGATGTTTTGGAACATAACTATGACATTCAGGCACTTGAGTCTATGATTTATCGTGCCTATCAGTAAGCTTTGGCACATCGCCTTAGATTAATATTTGTTTCATTATATCTGCTTCATTTTCCCTTTCCAAAACCCATTATATAGAAGAATCCGGCTTCTTTAAAATCCGGAGGTCACTCAGTTTGGCGCAAAGGGGTCCCCCTTGAACTGAGTTTCCCATAAAGGCACTGTTATCTCGTCAATTTTTGGCGTCAACAGTATGTATGCACCAATTCTTTTACATTGAACCTTTTTCTTCTTTTCTTCCCAATGTAACATTCCTTGCAAACTACATTTATAGGATTTGTAATCTTTGGAAGATCTCCCACAGTTTGAGAAGAGTTGATCCTCATTAGGTTTTCAAAATTGATTTGACAAATTATTCTGTCATAGCCAAATTTCATTGATTTTAGTCACAAAGCACATACCATTAGCACCCTTAATATGATAAACACTTCCATCTATCCTTCTTCCTACAACAACCAGAGTTTTAGAGCCTTTCCTGATCTCACAACCACCATCCTAAAATACGAGATTATATCCTTTGCTACACATTTTCCTACACTTAGAAGATTATGTTGGAGACCCTTAACATAAAGAACATTATCTGTATTATGCTTTCCATTAAAACTGATTGAACCTTTTCCACATATCTTATCAAATCTATCATCACCAAACTTAATAAGACCACCTTCAAACTTCTAAAGTTTAAAAAACCTACTCTTATCACCTATCATGTGATTTGAGTATCTGTTGTCAATAATCCAATAGTTTTTGTCCTTTCTAGCATGAAAAGTAGACACCATAGTTCCATTATGACCTACTTCCAGAGAAAATTTCTTCATGAATCTCTTAGAGTTAGCATAATTAGTTCCAACATTTAGAGACATGAACAAGCATTCATTATTTTCATTATCTAGGTAGCTAGATTCATCATCAGATATACTAGCATCTTCTTTAACATAATAATTTCTCTTAATTAATTTTCTTCTATTCTCCTTAAATTTTTTACTTGAAGCTTTGATTGGACATCTTGAAGCATAATGACCCATCTTTCCACAATTGAAACATTTGAAAGGTAACTTACATTTGTATTTTCCAATGCCCATTTTTAGTATCCTCACAAAGTTTTCTTTTAACTCATTAAAATAATCTAGATCAGATTCCTCATTCTTCTCTACTTTTCCAACTTTACAAGCAATCTCTTTTCTTGAATCACTTGGACCGTATTCTCTCAATTCAAAAGTAGTTAAAGAACCAAACAAATGATTTCTAGAATAGTGATCTAAATTATGAGCTTCTTCAATAGTAGAAACCTTATGACTATAAGATTTAGGAAGAGTTCTTAATAACTTCTTTACCACCTCATCTTCTTCAAGTTTTCTACCAAGGCCTCTAATGGAATTGACAAGTTCGTCCATTCTATGCATGTAGCCTATAATATCTTCATCTTTTGTCATCATAAGGGTTTCAAACTTAGTCTTCATATTTTTCATCTTTGCTTTCTTGACCTTATCATCTCCTTCATAGACACTTTTCAGTTTCTTCTAGATTTCTTTAGTAGATTTGTAGCTCATAACCTTCACAAGTTCTGAATTAGAAATAAGAATTTTTTTAGTTTCTTCTAGATTTCTTTAGTAGATTTGTAGCTCATAACCTTCACAAGTTTTGTATTAGAAATAACATTCAAGAGAGAATACCTTTCTTTGTCATTGTTCTCATAAGCCTTGATCTCGTCATCAATTGATGGTGTCCATTTGCAAGCATTTTATATCCATCTTTAGTTGACTTCCAAACTCCAAACCCCAGGGAAACAAGGAAGCATTCCATCCTGGTCTTCCAAAATGCATAATCAAATCCATCAAACAAAGGATCCTCTTTCTTGTGCACCATCAGATCTACATCAAGAGGTTAAGATTTCTTCTAAAGAACCTTTCTGTGATACCAATTGTTGAATGCACAAGAAAAGTGAGAGGGAGGTTGAATCGGTTATACATTAAAACATCAAAATCCTCATTAACATTCAGATCTACATTAACCTCTTATACCCTTAACAACCATTAAATCCTTATCATGCATTAGCAGAATATAAACATGATAAATAGTAATGCAAACACATCCAAACACATAAGAACACCATATTTATATGGAAAACCTAAGAATGGAAAAACAACAGTGAGGATAAACTCACAATATAAAGTAATTGCAACACCAAATATAATAGGCTCACTACCAGAGGGCTCATTGGAAATGGCTCATTGCCAAATTAGAAAGAATAAGAAAGCATATTGTCACAATGATGAATCCATCTTATATAAACACAAAATATCCACCACTACAACTCTACACCATTAGTAACCCCTACCTCACTGCTTTCAAAAACTTCAGGTACTCTACAAATGTAGAACCTTCTATTCACTGCATTGGAGTCATAGGCATTCAGATTGCACTTCAGATCTTTGCATATGATTAAATTCACATCTCAACACATACTCTCATATACACACTCTTCTCCAATAATTCACCTTGCTTTTATACCATTCACAACCTTAAAAACATCTTACAATGTTGGTGTGAAAATTCAAATTAGGTCAGTACCAAAGCATTCCCGCAGTGGAGAGGAATGAAGGCATACTACAACACACCTTAACTCAAACCCAAATCCACATATACATTCCATGCCACACTTCCACAAACACTGAAGCATATCTAAAATTAGTGTAAACACCCAAGGTTGACCAAACCTATGTTAACACCATTAAACATTTAAGTACGTGCTTCCTCAACTCCAACGATGACTCATGAATCACACACAAAACTTAAACACAATCTAGAATATTACATCACCCCAAAATCCAACAAATCCTTCACAACAACATACACTTGAAGAACATAATCATTTTGTACACCCAATTAACCTTCCACGCACTATAACTCATTAATACAACCTTGTAGAGCACCAAAAATCAAACAAATCAGAATGAAGATAGATATGAAAATTATACATACACCTTCAGATCTACAAGACTAGAAGCCAAAATGTAGATAAACACATAGCAAAACCATTTCTCCCAAACAACATTGCATCACAATTCACACACTAGTGAACACAACTTTTGTCAAATGATTTAAAAAATGAAACTCTGGATATAACACCTCTGAACACCTATAATCAACATATCTAAACCACATAAGCATATCTTCAATCACGAAGAAATGCATAGAAAAACACTAAACACTACTTTGCCACATTAAATACTCTTTACCACACAGTTTCCTCTTTTATTCAATTTTTCTTAAAAGCACTTGGAAACCAAGAACTACAAACACCAACTCAACATTTGCAACACCTTCTCAACAAACATATGCTCATCAAAGAAACACTAGAGGTTGACATCAGTGAGACTACTAATGACAACATAATGTAACCAATCAAAGCATTTCCATAGGTTGACATCAATCTAACAAAAAAGATCTATTGACATCAATGACAACACAAACTTCCAACACAACAATGGTTTCTTCACCACTCACTCAACCATCAATCCCAGTTCAATGCATAACTTTTTTATGTATATATTATTTTGTGTCCTATCCTTCAAATGGCTCTAGGAAAATTCACTACCAAAAATTCGCCTCCAACAATTCATTACCATGGAAAATTCACCACCAACAATTCATCACTGTGGAAAATTCACCACCAAAAATTCATTACCATGGATAATTCATCACATATACAATTAGGAAATTATTGGTGGTGAATTTTCCTAGAGAGGAATTTGTCATGGCAATTAATTGTTGGCGATGAATTATTGGAGGTAAATTGCTGGTGGTGAATTGTTGGTGGTGAATTTTCCTGAAGCTCCTTCAAACCTATGCAAATATTCAACATTTAAATACTTATAGGAAAAGATAAGACTATATCTAAATATGATATGCAATATTGTATGATAAATATCAAAAGGATATCTTACCAAACCTTCTTTTATGCACCCAAGTTGTTGATGTAGAAAAAAGGATATAACTAAATAATGAAAGTCTATTGAAAATTTTAAATATCCAAGTTCATTAGTTGTGATAAATTAAGTGAAAATAAAAATAACCAAAAGGAGAATGGAAACCATAACTCAAGAAATACATGGAGAAATCCTTACCAGACAAAAATTCATAGCCAAAGAGATCTAAGTTGTATTAATCCTTCAATTATGACTTATATTAATACACTTCATCTAAATTTTAGAAATAGTTCATTATTGCTATAACTTACAAAATAAGCTATCCAATTTTAATGTAAAATTTAATTTTGTGTTAACTTCTAGATTACATTAAATGAAAATAGAAAATAGACTGCAAGATGTGTATCCAAAATTATTAGATTAAATAAAATGCATGTGTTGAAATGATGAATTATATATAAAAATAAAAATAATGAAAAAACAACCTAGCACCAGAGGATAGAGATCAATTCCCAATTTGGTATCATGATGCATGGATGTTTGTGCATTATATTGGGGTCCTTCTCTTTTGCTATCATCCTATACTCATGTTGTCATCCATAAAAGTTAAAAATTCTAATATTTTGACCCAATTTTAAACCCACTTGTACAACAAGAAATAAGGGCAAAAGAAACAAAAAAATAGGGGATACTAGATGATATAAAAAGGATAAAACTTATTTTAATATATGAATTTTTAAATGGAAATAAAAATGAAAATGATAGACGAAGAAAGTGCAAACTCCCATTTCTAGAAAATTTATAAATGGAAACCCTACAAGTTAGAAAACGAGGGTTTTTTTGGATTGTTAAGGTACTTTCCAAAAATGATAAAGCCCTTAGTTTGGTATTGTGAACTCCAAGGAAAGAAATTTAAAAAAAAAAATCAAAATAGGGTTTTCTCTTATCCTAAGCATATGTAGGAATGTTAGCCATAGAGAAAAACTATGAAAAACAACTCAAAAATTATAAAAAAGTATGTATAAATAAGAATAATAGCAAGGAGATGGATATACCAATGTGAAAAGTGTAATGCAAAAGGATTATACAGTATTGAATGAAAAAAGCATTGAAGGTAAGAGAAAAATAACTAAAATAATGTCACCTCAAGAAGCTTGATGAGATATAGTTATTGAAGAATGTTATCGATCCTTCAAGGAATGTTATTAAATTCTTGTACAAATATTCATATTATAATAAACAATGAAAAATACATGTTTTAGGAATCTAGAAACTACTAGTAATATATTGAAATCTTAAGACATTATAATAAGTAAACAAATAGAATGAGAGTTAAAATGAGACAGTGTGAGGGAAAATAAGTGAGTATAGGAGATGGAGAAATGTTTGGATTTGTACTAGAGAAAAAATATGTAATGTTAAACTATAGAAATAAAATAAAAAAAATTAAATAGTTATAATGTAGAAAATTGTACTCCTTTCTATGTGAGTGCAATTTCACACTTAATTTGGACCTATTTTGGTGACCTTAAATTTATACATTTTTGCCATTCATAAATAGGAACCTAGTCCCCTTTATTATGAATCTCAAGGCCTATTTTTATCATTTTCCAACATTGCAACATGCATTGAATAAATGCATTTAATTAATTAAAGACCTCAAAACACATTGATTCTAGATTTTTAGGCCATAACCCATTCGGCCTTGGGCGAATGGATCCCCTTTAAATTCCAAAATCAAAATTTAAACATATTTTTGGTGGTATTTTAAAGTCCCATATTCAAGTTTTAAATGTCGGTTATCAGGATCTAATATTCAGGAAATTAGAGAAGCCTATAAAGCCTAGTCTTCTCATTATTTCAAACTAGATTTTGGACAAGCAAGAAAATTGAACTTTTGAAGAGCAAGGAGAAATGAATTCAAGCAAAAAAAGTTGAAGTCTTGGAGCATCATTTTGTGTGTATTTGTAGGTCTTCAAGCTCATTTTTTCAAATATTTTCTTAAGAATTGATTATGATTGAAGGTTGATGCCTATGGTGGATCATGATGGATTCTAGGTTTGGGAGATACATTTGGCCATTTTTCCTAACCTAATGAATTTTTCCCTAATTGATCCCATCTTATATCTTCATTCTACTAACTACCTAAAGCAATTTATTATCATATTTTAGATCTATTAGGGTGTTTTGAATTCTCCCTAATTGGTTCTTTATCATTTGCCATTGTCATATCAGAATCATGCTCTAATGTACTTTAGTTGGGTTTCTTTGCATATTAGCTCTTAACAACCTTAGATGCACTTAAGGTTAGGGCTTACACACACTGTCATTTATCATATTTACATCATTTCATCAAGGTTTAATTACCAAAATTGGGGTTTGACCAAGGAAAACCCCTATTAACACAAAACAACATTTTCTTTTGTAGATTTCCAACAAGTCTAGATCCGAAGGATCAGATTTACAGGTACAGGAAGAAAGTGCAGAAAAAGGACTCCGAAATCATCTTTTGAAATTTCAAAAAAGGCTATAGGGACCCATTCGGCCTAGGGAAAATGTGTCCTACTTCAAACTACAAAACCTAGTTTTCAAACTAGGTGCAAACTATTTTTCCCTCCTCAGATCTGCCTAAAAGTGGTTTCTATTTTTCTATCCTTAATCTCCAGCATATTTCATGTTTTACGTCACATAATTGAGTGTTACTAATTTTATGCTTCCCGCATAAATTAGTGTAATTTAGAGGGGAATTATTTGTTGGGATACAAAAAAAATTATGTCTGATTTTACCATAAACCTTTGCTTTCTAAGAAAGAATATTTAGAATTGTTTGGCTAAAAGTATTCAATAGTTCTAATCAACTGATGAACAATCCTAACAAAGAAAATGATAAATAAGGTTCCATTTGGAGAGCAAAGAATAAGATTGAATCAATCATTTACAATGATTGTTTATTCTAGGAATATTGCAGATTTAAGAGCAGAAATAAGCCTCATATTGATTACAGAAAATATGTTTTAAGCAGTTGTAATGTATTTCAGAATATATAAATGGAATGAACTCAGAAAAATGCATAAACCATTACATATTTTGAACAATTTATTTATTGAGAAAAATGTTATGTAATCCCACACAAGCCATGGGAGTAGCCTAATTTGATTTTTTAATCAAATGTTGAATACAAGTAAAATACATATCACAACTGAAAATAATGTAAGAGTAGGGTGAGAAGGCGATTCATCATTGCCTGGAATGATGAATCATTGTCGTAGTCATGTTGATCTTGTTTCAGCTCCAGGATCAGGTTCAACTTCAGCTCCAAGGTTTACCTGTAAAATTGTGAAGAGTGACGTTAGAGCAATGAGGAATCACATTCTACCTTATCTGTACATTACCAACATAAATGGAATTTAAATTCTATCAAGAATTCACCAGATGATTAACTTTGAAAAAAGTAGAGCATCAAAAGGAACCATTGAATCCATTGTTTTTACTAACTGGTTTGTTTCATGTGCAGAAACAAGAAAAGTAATGTTGCCGATTATCAGGTATCATTATGAGTGGGGAAAAATGTGGCTCCCTCAAGGGTTGAGCTCAACTCATAGTAGTGACACAAGTACAATATGAAAGAAAGTAATCAAAGCTATCTATGCAGCTTTTAGAAGATAGTGAACAGGCATACAGGCCAAAGTTCACACAGGTCTATGCATAAAGAATACAAAGACTTTTGTATGCATGTTTGTAGTAGAGACTGCTATCACAATATTTAAAGAAAGAGAACAATAGAGTATATGCACTATATTCAGTATAGTGTAACTAGAGATAATCACATTTTCTATGTTATAAGTTGCAAGTATCATCACAAGACTTATACAAATGGAGCAGTTACTTCTCAAAATCCTATGAAGTAATGAGTGAAGAATAGTTATGCAACATTTTATTTCTCACATCATTTGAAATTCACTGTCAAACCTATGAATACAATGTACAAGTTCATGGAAATAGAGAATTCAGCAATCAATAATGATAGCTTGCTTTAATAGAATAGTCAAAATATTAGATAACAGTCCTATATATCTGAAAAGAAGCAATCAAGTTGATGAAAATAAAACATTATCACATTGAGGCATCAGGAGACATCAGGAGACATCATCAAAAGAGCCTCTTTCCTTGAAGTGCAAGGGAAAAATGAACATAATACACAGTGAAATGGATATCTTCCTATTCATTTTAGGGTTATAACCCTAAAAGGGTTTGATGGAGGAAGGCTTTTGCCTTAGTTTTTTTTAAAGGAGGAAAAAATTTACTTTATTAAGTTTTTTATTTTATTTTGATATCTTTCAATTGAAATAAAAGACTTAACACTTGGTCTTTATTTTTTCATTTATATTCAAAAACATGTAATCTTTATTTAAAATGATAAATTATAAATCATTTTTAAATAAAAGATATTTATGAAATGCAAGGTTGAGTTCAAATATACAATCAAGTCTTTATTTTTGCATTATGTTCAAGATTTGTAAATATCTATTTTAAATGATATTATAAATCATTTAAAATAGATGATATTCTGAATTCAAGGATAAAGTGCTTTTAAATGCAGTTTCAAAGACTTAGTCAAAGGACTTCAAATGGAGCCTTTTGGAGACTTGCTCAAATCATGGAAATGATTAAGAAATTTATGCCAACATGATTGAGATAAATCAGGAGTTTGACTTCAGTTTTGAGTTTAGTTTGACTTGGCTTGAGTCAAGGAGTGATTTGAGGCATAAAACAGGAGTTCATATTTAGTTATGATCCTCTTTTTGATGGATTTTCAGTTTCGTAGGACCCTTTGGAGTTTGATTTTTGACAACTCTTTTTGCACATTTGGAAGAGCATCTTCTGTTTCCTACCTTGTTTGGAGGAGAGGAAGGACAACACATATTTTCTTGGAACCAAAATTTGAATTTGAATTTTGAGAACCTTTTGTATAAGTCCTCTTCTTTCTTATTTTCTCTAATTCTTGGTTTGGACATTGTTGTGAGATCATTGTTCACACTTTGTAACTCATTTTCCTTAATGATATTTATAGTCTTTTGGAACATATTTTGGCCTTTGTAATACAGATACTCATTTTTTCTCAATAGAAATTCATTTCCTTCACCTATTTTCTTTGTTATTTTAGTATTGGTTGAGAATTGCATGATAAAGTTTTTGTATTATCCTTTATTTTATCAAATTCTTTCAATGTTGGATGCAAAGAATATTTTCATAGTCCAAGTTTATGTTAGTGATCTCTTTCTATTGTATTTATATTTGTGAAAAAATCATTGTTTTCCTTGTGTTTAAGCATTAGAATAGTCAGAACCTTACATAGAATCATTTTTACAGACATAAATCTCTGTGCTGTGAGATTGTTTAGCTTGATTGAGTTTTTTTTTGTGAGTTTCAACAGCTTTGTCAAAAATTTACCTTTGGTGTACCACCTGTTAGTGATAGGTTCTAAATTTCAAACATATCCTTCTTACTCTTTTTCTTATCATTTTTTTAGTATTTTCAAGTCATCTAAAGGGGAACCAGCCCATAATCTAGAGGTCCACTTCATTCCCAGGTCACCCACAACCTCGAAGTGTTCCCATGTGTCAATAGGTTACTGAAGTTCATAGCTTAGCAAGGGTGCAAACCTTATTTGACAACGGTTTTTGGCACGCCTGGTGGGACAGAGAACTATTTTTCAGTCTTAAACCAAAACTATCACACTGATGTTTGGTGTGTGTAGTAGAAATTGCAGTCTTTAAGAGATGATTTTTAGCATACCTAACGACTCCAAGTTCTGGTTTTCAAAAAAAAAAGTGTGTTTCAGCCTATGAGAAGAATACAGACTAGGAGTAATTCAGTTGTTTTTGAGTATTTGTAGTTATCCCCACCTAAAAGAAAGGGGAGGGAAGTCCAGAAAGTTAAAAAAATAGTCATTTATTCAAGAAGAGCCAAGTCTAATCCTCCTGCTGAGAACAACTACACCATTTCCCAAGTTGTTCCTGTTGTAACAATCCCAATGGCTCAACCACTACCACCTAGAAATCAACCTTTTGTTTCATTCGATTAATGTAGCCCCTTGAACCTTGCTCGACACAATGATATTCCAGTTGTAATGCTGAAGAGCTTGCCATTTTTTACTGGAGAAGACCAGACAATAACCATAGAGCACATCAGAGATGTGGCTTCATTGTGTGGGGTGCATCACATAACCCAACAAGACATTGCAGTGAGGCTTTTGGAAACTTCTTTCAAGGGGAAAGCCCTTCAATGGTTCATAAGTCTTGTTGTGAATTCAATTGCTACGTGGGACGAGCTAGGTGAATGGATCAATAAGTAGTTCAAGGACAAATCTGATCATCTTTCATTGGTGGAGCAGCTAACCACCAATAAAAGGGCTCGACATGAGCATCTGATGGACTTCAACTACTATTTCAAAAGAACATGGAACTGAATTTCAGCCACATTAAATCCTTCTAATGATCATGCTTACTTGTATTACTTAAGGTCCTTGCATAGTGATATCTCACTTATGATACAATCCTTAGGAGGTGATACATTACCAACAGCATTTGATGTTGTTGTTAGATCTTAGAATAGTCTAATACATGCAGGTAAAATAGCCCCTAGGCCTCCTGTGCCTTATTTTACTGACTTGCAGCCAACTACCTCTGCTTTACCACCTTCTATAATTATTGTTCCTTCTTTTCTAGCTTTTAATGCACAAGTAGCAACTCAAGAGCATGTTTTTCCTAGCCAGTTTTAGGAATTAGTTAACATAAAAGAGCATACTGATAATATCCAGAAGACCCTACGAACTTTTGGTAATGAGCTGGTAAATATTAAGAAGCAACAAAATCAGCCACTAGCTCCATTTCAGTCCAATCCTCAATTTCAAAGAAGAAATTTCAATCAAAGTCCTTTTTAGACTTATAATCCCAGTGTCCCTAGTACTTCCAAAGAAGTGGTTCCTATGCAAAATAACTTGGTAGCTGATTACGAATGGTTTTTTCCATGTAATCAACCACACAATCAGTCCACTTGTTCCAATGGCATTCTGAAGTAGGCACTGATGGTGCAAAGCAACGCTGCTATTTCACAAAGTTCAACTCAAGAGGCTTCAGGACAACAGACTGTTTATATAGATCAAGGTAAACCTGATGTTTCTTTCTTGAACTGGCAAGGTGAGGAGTTTTGTGGGCTTAATGACCCACAAGGTCATACAAGTGGTCCTGTATCATCCAATACAAGATCAAAGAAAAGAGTAGTAGACTTGGGGTAGCAGACTGATGGTGGAAAAAATCAGCCATCCACAAGTTCATAGAGTCAAGTCAGACCCTCTGCTACACAAAATGTGCAAATTCTTCCAAGGACACAACCTTTGGCTAGAAAAGATCAGCCTAGAGTACCAGTGCAACTAGCACAAATACAAAGAAATGTTGTTGATCCCAAAAGACAACAAAAGGTTAGTACTGGTAATTTTAACATTTTGGAACATATGAAGAAGATAAACGTTAATGTTTCGATGTGGGACTCTTTGGCTCTTCCTAGGAAAAAAGATCTCTTACATGAGGCTTTGTTGATGTTTTCTTTATCAAAAGAAGTTTTGAATCAGTAGCTTGCTAAGGTTATCCTTAGAAATGACTCTCCTAAAGAGAAAGAATAGCAAACTGTTAAATCCAAGCCACCTCCTTTCTATGTTTCTTTGATTATAGGAGATCATCTAGTACATAATTGCATGATTGAATCAAGGGCTAGTAGTTCAGTAATGCCCAAACAGATCGTTGATAAATTGAGGATTGAATACGAGCCACTAGAAAAGGGTGTAGTACAATTGGATGGTACTGTTGTTAACATAGTAGGGGTCATTAAAAATCTAAGCTTAAATTTACATTCATGTCCAAATTTTGCAATACCATAGGATATCTATGTTATAGAGTTGCCCCCATACTTTTCCCTTTGTTTATCCAGGGATTTTACAGCCAAGATAGGTGGTTACCTATCCTTAGATTTGTCTCATATGCTATTCAGAACTAGGTATGCTACTAGGGTGACTGTAAAATCTGAGCCCATATCCAAGGATCATATTGAACCTTATCATCATCCTCCCATTAATGCCAGCTTGTTTACCAGTGAACAAGAGGAGCAGCCTGCTGCTCAAGAGGGTGAAATTCAAATAGAAGGAATATCATATATTCTCCCTAAAGAGTGGGAATCTCCAACTCATCAAATCAGTATAGGTGAACAGCTAGAAGAGGTTGATATTCATCTTTATATAATGCATGAGACTAACTCTTTCATGCCTAATATTGAGAAAGACAAGGAACAGCATGTTGAACATCAAGGGAATGAAGTCTGGGAGCTATTTTTGATGGCTCAAGGAGTAAGGTTGGTGCTGATGGTGGATGTATGCTTGTATCTCCATTAGGTGAGAAGTATTATTTAGCTTTCAGATTCTATTTCAGTTTTTCTAACAATGTTGCTGAATACGAAGCTCTAATCCAAGGTTTGGAGTGGGCAAGACAAAGAGGTATTAGCTTCCTAAAAGTTTATGGGGACAGTGAGTTGGTTGTCAATTAGGTGAGAAAGCTTAATGTTGTAAAAAATGATGCACTTAGATCTTATAGGAATAAAGTATGGGATCTCTTGGAGGGATTTGATGCATTTAATCTGATTTCCATACCTAGAGCTCAAAATAGACATGTTGATAGATTAGCTGTTGTAGGAGCTGAACATGATATTCCAAGAGAGATTAGCAATGGTAAAGCTAATCAACATATTAATATTGTGGTTAGGCCTGTTGTGCCTGATAATAACATACACTGGCAAGTTTTTGATAGTGACCAATAGATTGTGAGCTTTTTAAGAGAAGAAGTTGAGTTCTCACATACTAATCAGGAAAAGCTACAACACCAGTACAATGACCAAATCATTCAGCTAAAAAATAACAAATTGCCAAAGGGCTTGGTCACTCTTGAGTCTATTTTCAATACTAATGATGAGGTTAGAAAACCCAAAGTCAGTATATGGGTTCAACAAGATCACTATGAAGAAGTTGAAGTTTTCAAAAAGAAGCTTATTAAATTGGGCAAGGTATGTACAACAGAAGAAAAGCATGTATTTATTCAGCTGTGTCAAGAATTTAATGATATATTTGCATGGAAATATACTGATTTAAAGGGATTTGATCCCCAAATTGCTCAACATACTATTGAACTTGAGCCTAATGTCAAACCTGTTAGGTAGAAATAGAGGCCTTTGAATCCTAAATTAGAACCTCTTATGAAGAAAGAACTGGATAAATTGATTGAAAGTAGTATTATTTTTCCCATTAAGCATACCTAATGGTTTTGAAACCTAGTGCCAGTAAGAAAGAAAAATGGTGAGACAAGACTGTGTGTAGATTTTCGTGATTTAAATAGGGCCTCTTTAAAAGACCGTCATCCTTTTCCCTCTATGGAGCAGATACTTTAGGTAGTCTCAGGATCATAAAGGTCTTCCTTACTAGATGGCTACTTTGGTTACAATTAGATATTAGTGAAAAAGGAAGATTAGTACAAAATAGCCTTCACCACAAAATGGGGGATTATGGCCTACCATAAAATTTCCTTCGGTTTATCTAATGTTTGGGAAACATTTCAGAAAGCCATGGATATGGCCTTTCAGGGTTTGATGTACAATATTTTCTTAGTATATCTTGATGATATCACTATTTTTTCTGAGGCTAAGGATCATCTGAATCATTTGAGGCATATTTTTGAGAAATGTAGGGAGTTTGGGATATCACTTAATCCCAAAAGTGTGTATTTGTTGTTCATGAAGGCAGATTGCTCGGTTATGTGGTGTCTAAACAAGGTATCACTATTGACCCTGAAAGAGTAAGTGATATCTTATCTCTTCCTTTACCAACACACAAAAAAGGTTTGTAGAGTTTTATTGGTAGGATTAACTTTGTTAGGAGGCTTATCCCCAACATTGCTGATTTGTTAAGTCCACTAACTCATATGTTGAGAAAGAATGTACCTTTCAGCTGGACTAAGGATGGGAAAATAAGTTTTGAGCTTATAAAGGAAGCATTAGCAACTGCACCTACACTTCTGAATCCTAATTTTTCTAAGGATTTCATTATATATGCCTATGGAAATATTGATTCACTCTCAGCCATGCTTGTATAGCATAATGATGAAGGATATGAATAGCCTATGGCTTTCTTCAATCAAGGTCTCAAAGATTATGAGCTAAGGTATAATTTCATGGAAAAACATGTTCTTGTTGTTATAAGAAGTTTGAAAAAGTTTAGGCACATGCTTTCCAATAACAAAATTATACTAATGGTTGCTCATCCAAGTGTAAAAGAGTTTCTACTGAATAAATATTTGAGTGATAGAAGAGTTGGTTGGGTAACCAAGGTGATGGAGTATGACCTTGAGATAAAGGTTACCAAACTGATAAGAGGGAGAGGCCTCTACGAACAACAATACAAAAGAGGAAGAAAGTGTTGTTTTCACACTTCGAGATGGAGAACAAGTTGTTGTACCTGATCCTACAGGTTGGATTGTAGAAATGACACATTTTTTATTGACTGGCGAGTGTCCTCCTGATCTAACTAAATAAAAAAGAAGGTATTATAGACTATAGTCCATACCTTATGTTCTTTTAAATGGTTTACTATTTAGAAGATATTTTCATGGTGTCCTATTGAGATGTATTGAAGCTGGTCAGGTTGATAGAGTATTGTATGAATTTCATCAAGGATCAGCTGGTGGTCACTTTTCTCCAAGAGCTATAGCTCTTAAAATAATGAAAGGATACTATTACTAGCCTACTTTATTCAAGGATTTCCATGCATGGGTAAGGAAGTGCAAAGAATGTCCATGTATGAATTTCATCAAGGATCAGCTGGTGGTCACTTTTCTCCAAGAGCTATAGCTCTTAAAATAATGAAAGGATAATATTACTAGCCTACTTTATTCAAGGATGTCCATGCATGGGTAAGGAAGTGCAAAGAAAATTTGTTTTCCCTCCCACTTCAGCCAATTCAAGTTGAGCAACCTTTCATGAAATGGGGCTTAGACTTCATTGGGGTGATAAACCCACCATCAAGTGCAAGCCATAAGTGGGTGTTTATAGCCACTGATTATTTTTCTAAATGGACTGAAGTTGTAGCACTCAAAGAAGCTAATGAGACAGTTGTTTTAAACTTTTATGAGGAGTTGATTCCCAGGTTTGGAGTTCCCGAATCTATTGTTTTTGATAATGCACTTGCATTCATAGGAAATAGAGTATCTAATTGGGCTATTAAAAATGGTGTTTACTTAAATGCATCTTCTAATTACTATCCTTAAGGGAATGGATAGGCTGAGTCAACTAATCAAAATATTTTGATGATCATCAAGAGGACCATGGAGGGTAATTAGAGAGCCTGGCATACTAAGTTGAAATCAACTTTCTGAGCTGATAGAATTACATCTAAAAGATCAATTGGACTTTCCCCATACATGCTTGTGTATGGAAAAGAGGCAAGACTACTCATTTCTCTTGAGCTCCCAGCCCTTGATCTGGTAAACCATCTTGATATGATTGAGGAAGAGCCTATGACAGCAAGGTTGGCTCAGCTGATCAAACTTGAAGAGGTCAGAGCTGAAGCAATGAAAAAGATTGAGCAACATCAGGCTCAAATGAAAAGGTCATTTGATAAAAAAAAAGGCATCTCCAAGAGTGTTCCAGGAAGGTGACATACTGCTAAAGTGGGTTGAACTCAAAAGCAAACCTGGAAAACACTCCAAATTTAATGCATTCTGGAGTGGGCCTTATATCATTACTGAAAAGAAGCAGCATAATGCTTTCTAGTTGTCTAAGTTGGATTGTGAAGTGGAGCCAATCCCAGTGAATGGGATTCACCTCAACCATTGCTTTTTAGGTATTGATCTAAATTTGTACATAGCTGATTAGATTCTAGATTTCAATAAGTTCTTTTGCACATAGTTTAGTTGTATCTAAAGTTTCCTCTAAGTGTTGTTTTGCATAGTTATAGTTTACTTTGAGTTTTGTTGGGGGGAATAAAAGTTGTAAATCTAATGTTACTAGTTATAGTTCAATGAGATAGATACTTCCTATTCATAACATGGAATAGAACTTCAATGTCATCAACAACAAATATATGCCCCATGGGACTGTAACTAATAACAACAAAGTTACAAGCAGTTACAATAGAAAAAGTCAATTCTGTAAAAATTTCTAAGTTTGAGAGAAGTTGAAGTGGACTCCATTCCCAATAGATAAGCAAGGCAATTGGCCTATTTTGTTTAGCAGGAAAACACCCCTGAGAGATCACCAGAAATGTTACTAATTTTATGCTTCTCGCATAAATTAGTGTAATTTAGAGGGGAATTATTTGTTGGGATACAAAAAAATTTATGTTTGATTTTACCATAAACCTTTTCTTTCAAAGAAAGAATATTTAGGATTGTTTGGCTAAAATTATTCAATAGTTCTAATCAACTGATGAGCAATCCTAGCAAAGCAAATGATAAATAAGGTTTCATTTAGAGAGCAAAGAATCAAATTGAATCAATCATTTACAGTGATTGTTTATGCTAGGAATATTGTAGATTTAAGAGCAGAAATAAGCCTCATATTGATTACAGAACATATGTTTTAAGTAGTTGCAATGTATTTCAGAATATATAAATGGAATGAACTCAGAAAAATACATAAACCATTACATATTTTGAACAATTGATTTATTGAGAAAAATGTTCGGTAATCCCACACAAGCCATGGTAGTAGCCTAATTTTATTTTTTAATCAAATGTTGAATACAAGTAAAATACATATCACAATTGAAAATAATGTAAGAATAGGGTGAGAAGGAGATTTGTCATTGCCTAGAATGACAAATCATTGTCGCAGTCGTGTTGATCTTGTTTCAACTCCAAGATGAGGTTCAACTCTAGCTCCAAGGTTTACCTACAAAATTGTGAAGAGTAATATTAGAGCAATGAGGAATCACATTCTACCTTATCCCTACATTACCAATAGAAATGAAATTTACATTCTATCAAGCATTCACTAGATGATTAACTTTGAAAAAATTAGAGCATCAAAAGGAACCATTGAATCCATTGTTTTAACTAACTGATTTATTTCATGTGCAGAAACAAGAAAAGTAACATTGTTGATTATCAGGTATCATTATGAGTGGGGAGAAATGTGGCTCCCTCAAGGGTTGAGCTTAGCTCATAGTAGTGACACAAGTAAAGTATGAAAGAAAGTAATCAGAGCTATCTATGTAGCTTTTCAAAGATAGTGAACAGGCATACAAGCCAAAGTTCACACAGTTCTATGCATAAAGAATACAAAGACTTTTGTATGCATGTTTGTAGTAGAGAATGATATCTCAATATTTAAAGAAAGAGAACAGTAAAGTATATGCACTATATTCAGTATAGTGTAACTAGAGATAATCACATTTTTCGTGTTATAAGTTGCAAGCATCATCACAAGACTTATACAAATGGAGCAGTTACTTCTCAAAATCCTATGAAGTAATGAGTGAAGAATAGTTATGCAACATTTTATTTCTCACATCATTTGAAATTCACTGTCAAACCTATGAATACAATGTACAGGTTCATGGAAATAGAGTTTTCAACAATCAATAATGACAACTTGCTTTAACAAAATAGTCAAAATATTAGATAACAGTCCTATATATCTGCAAAGCAATAATCAAGTTGATGAAAATAGAGTTTTATCACATTTAAGCATCTTGAGACATCATCAAAAGGGCAAGGTCATATATCAAACAAAGAAAAATAACAAAAATGGTAACCCATGTGCTAGGGTTTATACAAAATTTTGAGCAACGATAGCAAAAGGAAATGATATGAAGTGCAAGGTTCAAGAACCAGTTGATAGCCATGAAAGAAAGTTCCAGCTTAAAGATCAAACACCTAGAAGAATAAATAAAGAATCTGTAGCCTGGGTGGTGTGTTTCTTCATTAAAGCATAGAAATAGAGTAATAATCAACAAAATAACAATGCCCAGAAAGATCAATGCATGGCCACAGCTAGGAGAATAAAAGCTTTTGAGATACTCCCAATGGCACCCACAAACATTGTTGAGGAGTTCAAGATGTTACTCGTAATGTGTATGGTTGCAGCCATGGAAGTGAGTAAAATGAAGCTACTTGAGCTTATATGAGATTTCAAGGATAACCCACAAAAAAAATGAAAAGGAAACTAAGAGCTCAAATATGCAATAAGGTCACAGCCTGGGAGCTCTTAAGGAGTTTTCAACGGGTGGAGAAAATCCAACAAATGTAAAGAGTGGAGACCCTTACCGTGTAAAGGTTCAATATTGATAATAGTTTCCAGAGGTCTTCATGGAACAACAAATCTCCAGAAAGTTTCAAATATTCAACTCATCCAAGGTATATTCAAGGAGGCCACGTGCAAAAGAGTTTAAAAACAAAAGAATATCAGAAGAATATCAGATGGCCGTGGCCTGTTAAGCTTTCAAAAGTTTTAAAAATATAGAAAATTTCCATATTTTAAGACAAAGTGATACTTACTATGAGTTTTCTGTAAAATCCTCAAAAGAATGGCAAAAGAGAGTATTTCAAAGCTCAAAATACAAAGATTCATGGTAGCCAAACATAAACAAACAATGGAAAAGCTTGACAGAGGAAGAAACCATTAGAATAGCAATAAAGCAGCAACCTGAAATCTTCATAACCTTCAGAGATAAGCGCAAAAGACAAAGATTTTCAATAGAAATTTCCATCACAAAAGTCAAGTAGGGTTTCATGGCGGCGACCTCTTTCTTTGAAGTGCAAGGAAAAAATGAACATAACACAAAGTGAAATGAATATCTTCCTGTTCATTTTAGGGTTATAACCCTAAAAGGGTTCGATGGAGGAAGGCTTTTGCCTTAGTTTTCTTTAAAGGAGGAAAAACTTCATTTTATTAAGTTTTTTATTTTATTTTGATATATTTAAATTGAAATAAAAGACTTAACACTTGGTCTTTTAATATTTTGTATTTGACTTAGTCTTTATTTTTGCATTTATATTCAAAAACATGTAATCTTTATTTAAAATGATAAATTATAAATCATTTTTAAATAAAAGATATTTATGAAATGCAAGGTTGAGTTCAAATATGCAATCAAGTCTTTATTTTTGCATTATGTTCAAGATTTGTAAATCTCTATTTTAAATGATATTATAAATCATTTAAAATAGATGATATTTTGAATTCAAGGATAAAGTGCTTTTAAATGCAGTTTCAAAGACTTAGTCAAAGGACTTCAAATGGAGCCTTTTGAAGACTTGCTCAAATCATGGAAATGATTGAGAAATTTATGCCAACATGATTGAGATAAATCAGGAGTTTTACTTCATTTTTGAGTTCAGTTTGACTTGGCTTGAGTCAAGGAGTGATTTAAGGCATAAAACAGGAGTTCATATTTAGTTATGATCCTCTTTTTGATGGATTTTCAGTTTCATACGACCCTTTGGAGTTGTTTGAGTTTTGATAACTCTTTTTGCACATTTGGAAGAGCATCTTCAGTTTCCTACCTTGTTTGCAGGAGAGGAAGGACAACACATATTTTCTTGGAGCCAAAATTCAAATTTAAATTTTGAGAACCTTTTCTATAAGTCCTCTTCTTTCTTATTTTCTCTAGATCTTGGTTTGGATATTCTTGTGAGAGCATTGTTCACACTTTGTAACTCATTTTCCTTAATGAGATTTACCGTCTTTTGGAACATATTTTGGCCTTTGTAATATGGATACTCATTTTTTCTCAATAGAAATTCATTTCCTTCACCTATTTTCTTTGTTATTTTAGTATTGGTTGTGAATTGCATGATAAAGTTTCTATATTATCCTTTATTTTATCAAATTCCTTCAATGTTGGATGCAAAGAATATTATGTCATAGTGCAGGTTTATGTTAGTGATCTCTTTCTATTGCATTTATATTTTTGAAAACATCATTGTTTTCCTTTTGTTTAAGCATTAGAACATTCAGAACCTTGCATAGAATCATTTTTGCAGACATAAATCTTTGTGTTGTGAGATTTTTTAGCTTTATTGAGTTTTTTTTTGTGAGTTTCAGTAGCTTTCTCAAAAATTTACCTTTGGTGTACTACCTGTTAGTGATAGGTTCTAAATTTCAAACATATCCTTCTTACTCTTTTCCTTGTCATTTTTTTTAGTATTTTCAACTCATCTAAAGGGGAACCAACCCATAATCTGGAGGTCCACTTCATTCCCAGATCGCCCACAACCTCGAAGTGCTCCCATGTGTCAATAGGTTTCTAAAGTTCATAGCTTAGCAAGGGTCCAAACCTTATTTGACAACATCGAGTTCATTAGGTATTTTATTTTTATCTCCCCAAAGTTCATTTCAGTCACTTTTGTCATTTTTTGTCATAAGGAAACAACAAATCCTCCTAATAGGATTGAATCAAGCCTCAAGGTTGAATGTCAATCCTACCCTTGGGAGATCTCTTTTTCTAATTAAATTAGAGAAATATGAGAGTTTCCTAGATCATCATTCCAATTTAGTTAAACACACTCTCATCCATTTCTCCTCATTTCATTTTGGTAAACCCGACATTCTTACACTATAATTTTATTGATTTGGTGGTCTTTCAAAACCCTAGATCTAGGGTTTGCATTAGTTTGCATTGCATCTCATTTAGGTTTTCATGATTACATTAGCTTTCATTGCATTTAAGCTTTTGAAATTATATTTTTCATCCTTTAAACTCTCAAAAATCCAAAAAATTGCATACATATTACATTTATTTTTCATGGTAGATGCATATTAGTGTCTTTCAAATATTTTAGATCAAAAAATTTAGTAAAAAATTGCATTCAAATTTTTTTCATCTTTGTTCATTTTTTTTTCATCTCTTTCCTTCACATTTAGACAGTAAAATCTAGAAAATCAATCACAAAAAATAGATTCTAAAACCCGTAACAAAGAACATAAATAGTAACCTAAGAGTTCAAATTTCAATTTTTAGAACCTTTTTACAAGGACCCATTCACCCTAGGGTGAATCCATCCCTGTACAGGTGTCTTAGCAAGTTTTTGGGTGTATTTCTATCTCTTTTTTCGCTTTTTGATTTTGTCATTAAACCTGCAATTTGAAATTTGAAACAGTCTATTTTGAACATTAAAGAAAGTTGTTCTTTTGATGAAATACTAGGGAAAATTGAAAAAGTTATTTTCTATTTTAGTATTAGATTATTTTAGATAGTTTAGATATATTAGTTTTCATTTTGTAAACATTGGAAACCATAAACTATCCTAAAAATATTAAACAAAAAACCTAAATGATAAACCTTGGAGAAAGCATAGTTATTTGATCATGTTAGATATATTTCTACAAGTTAATATATCCTTCAAGCCATTTATTAGTGATGAATTTGATGTTATATGAATCCCTTTAGGATTTCATCTCACAAGGTTCATCCATAAGGCTTGCAATAACAAATCAAAACAAAGGGAAGTTAATGCAATCACACCTCAACTTGTCATCTACTCACCTTCACAAAAACAAAAATTCCAAAACAAACTCATGCTTATCATAGGACCACCTAAAAAGAAACCATTACCTCCAGGGGATATCTTGAATTTTGCAAGGAAACATTATACTAACAATGTTTCGTAACAATTGAGTTATAATACTATTGCTCATACATACAATACAGGGAATAATAGGTAACCACAAACCATACCTACTTCGTTACCACTACCTCAACCTATTTTTCCTAGTTCTCCTTGTTTTCCTTTACATAATGGAAAGGAGTATGATATTTTGGAACAACTTAGTGTTGGTGTAATTAATTATTTAATTACACTAGGGTAAGTTTAAGTTAGGATTTTTATTTAATTAATTAATTCCTAGGTTGCATTATTAGGAAAATAATTAATAATAGGGTCATCCCCCTTTCCATGTATTTAGGAGATAAGATTCTTCTAGAATATCATCTAGAACTTATCTCAATCAGTTCATCATTCCCTAGGTAGTTAGTTAGGGTTTAAATGTCACGTGTTGTTAGATCAAGACACATGGAAACATTATAATGCATCTTGTATCTCAACCTTTCCTATATAATCAAGGCATTTGTACATTTGTAATCATATTCTAGATCAATAAGATAATCTCAATTTGCATGCCTAAGTTGCAACACTTTCTGTGTGGGTGAATTTCTTCTTGGAAAAGGTCCTCTTGAAGGCTACAACTTCATAGGGACATTATGCATCCACTATTCAACATGGTATCAGAGCTTTTCCATTCAAGGTTCATCTCAGGATCAAGAAAGTTGGGCTAGAGAGATTCATTGCGGGATTGAAGGTTTTCATTATAGGCTACTTGGCTCCACCCAGGGACCAAGCTGATTTCTAGAGCAAATTGAGTCCAATCCAAGCTTTCCATTGTCTTCAAAAAGCCTCAAAACCCTAGGATTGCCTGTTCATTCATCAAAATCAGAGAAATCAATTGGGAGCCACCAGAGGTATTTTTAGGGTTTGCAAAATCAAATAGTATGATCCGTACAATTTACAGTAAAAAATCATCCCTATCAGTTGTACTCTGTGGCAAATTTTTTTTAGTTGTAGGAGATTTTTCTTTTCAAAAAATTTGGGCTATTTTTATATTGTTTTGGCAAAAATTAATATTTTCAGAGCGACCTGATATTTTAATCCCAGTCGACAAAATGGTTTATATTTATTCATTGGTCTTATATTTTTCCATCAGCAAAAAATAATAATAGATAGTCAGCTTCTATTCTACATATATATCTTTTTAATATTATCAGTATTAAAAATGTCTTTAAGATTTCTGGATAAATTGTGTGCATCTTTTTACATCAACGTTTCAGATCATACTCCATGATCCATCATTAGGATGAAAAGCATAAAGAGAGAGAAGTGAAAAGATGCACACAGTTTACCCAGAAATCTTAAAGACAACTATTATGGACTGTGGAAACAAAATGCTATTGGTATTAAAAATAATTTTGAATTGCCATTTTGGCATCATTCAAAAAAATTCTTTGTCGGCCTTCACATTAAAATCGGTTGTAGAATATTGTTGTTAGGTTCATTTATCAGAGTGGATGTACATTTCGGCATCAACCTCAGATCTGTCACGTCAGCTTTGTTCACCGCTGGCTGATCACCGCTTCTAGCCATTTTTTAGTCTCCAACAACCTCTTATCGGTCCATGTTCAATGCTCGGCTCTGGTCCTTGCTTACCAGGGTGTGGTAATATACTAAACTACAAGATTTTTCTCTTCAAGCGGCATTGCTCACAAACTGTTGCTTAGTTTCTCATCCACTACTCCATTTCCACCCACTTGGTGGTGTAAATTTTTTTAATTTTCCAGCCGCCCCCTGGTCATATTAGCGATTGGGGGCTCACTTTTTTTAGCCCTGGTGCTAATTTTTTGCACTTTTTTAGCCTATAGGCCCTCATACGGTATTTTTTTTTCAAATCACCATAACTTTTCACCAAGATCTCAAAAATTGAAAAATGATATATCATCAGAAAGGTAATTTAGTGCACTGTCTTGTGCTACAATCCTTTTTGTAGAAATTTTCTATCAAAAAAATCTATAGTCAATTGAAGTCAACCATCCATTTTGGAGTTAAAGGCTCATATCTTCTCATTAGATTGTCAAAATTTGGTGATTCTAGTGGCATTAGGAAGGTATTGCCGAGCTTTTTTCATCAGTCCTTTCCTTTTATTTAGATTTAGCCCCAAGTGATTTGCATTGGTGTTTTTCCTTTTTGTGATTTTTCATCATTACTTGGATATCCTAAAGATTGGAGAAAGGTTTTTTGTGTTGAGGGACATCGTTTTAGTTGCACATCATATTTGAAAGTTTATATTTGTTATTGAAGGTCAATATCTTAGTAATATTGGAGATTAGTCATAATTTGTTATGGGGTTTTCAACTCACCCTTCATTGATCATGTTGGGAGAGGGAAACTATAGACAATGGAGAGATTGCATCATCAACCATCCACAATCACTTCAATTGTTTTCATATTTGTATGGTTTGGTTCCCCCTCCTGATAATTGTATCCAAAAATTTGATTGGAAATGTTGAAGGTATAACATTCTAAGGGTTATTGCAATGCATGTTGATGATGTTTTGAAAGCTTTTGATCATTGTAACTATCCTCACATTCTTTGGACTAAGATTTGGGAGATATATGGAGATCCTGATACTCCACCTCCACCATTCCCCAATGATCATGATTTAGAATGTCATATGCTTCTTCCTTCTTTAGATCAGATACCCCATGATGACATTGTTGTGTAGGAGGTTGATTGTTTGGAAAACTTTGAATCTTCTGAAGAGGTTGACAAGGTTTCTCTAGATGTTCCTTCTTCTCCATCAAAGATAGTTGATATACCTTCACATTCAATAATTCCTTTTTCAAATTCATTGATTGAGGCTTCCATCATTTCTATTCATCAAGAAATTTTTAGTTTCCCAGACTTGGCATCACAGGATAGCTTTGTTTCAGCTATTGCAGACTTGGGTACTTCTTCAGGTTTGGAAAATATTCTTGAGGGGATATCTCTCCTCTATTTAGATCCTCCTTTGGCTGGTTTTCTTGAGTCTCCACATTCCTTTGTCTCGACCTTTATTGGGGAGCCAGAGACTATCTTTGAGGAACTTCATTTTATCTTTAGAGATTTCATATATCAAACTTCTCCCCTCTCATTTCATTATGGAATCGGAGTTTCATCAGCATCTACCATTGGATTGGATGCAGTATTCTCTCAATGGTTTTGAGGACACTTCATTGTGGGGGGAAATCTAGTCTCCATATATTCCTTCAATCGAAGGATCATTGTATTGCAGTCTTTGGATTTTGTTCAGCATCAGTTTTTGCATAGTCCTAGTTTTTCACTTTCTTCATTGACTGGGAATGTACTTGATTTGATTGTGGCATCTTCATCTTTAGTGGAAAAGGAGATTGATAGGGAAGGGTTGGATGACACACTCACTGTCCCATGCTTTGGGTCCTTATTCTCAAGAACTCCTAGATGACTCTCCCACCTTAACATTTAGGTCCTATTTCAGATATAGAAACCCCTTGTCCTTTTGGCCGACCCCACTATCAATAATATTTCATACTACCAAGACAATCTTGGTGCTTTGCCACTACCTCACCTTTAACCCTTATTCTTCCCTAAAGGCCAATTACCCTCAACACTCAATTAGGTACTTGCAGGGGTATGAAAATGTTGTAAAAGCTTCAAAGTGGCCTATTTAGGGTTCTTATACAATCACAAGACTTTCCACCAATACCTTTCCTAGGGTTAGAAAAGGCTACAAGCCTAGAGCCCCAATTAGGCCTCCTAACCCGAGAAAAATGGAAGTTACTCCAAAACCCACCAAAAGACCTAGGTTCTTTGCTTGGGTTTAGTGTTTCCTATGTCCACACCTTGAAGATTTTCAGGGTTTTGAACCAGCACTGCCCATACACTGCCCATACACAAAAAATGCCCAAAACCTAGGGTTTACTAGCCTTTCCCAGGCTGTTTCAATCTGTCAAAGGTTTCACACACCAAATGGGCTGACGGAGCCTCCTCCTAACCATCAGACGTTGCCAAGACCATCAGCTAAATTCACCAAAAAAAATTTCTTCAAAATCTTAACACCCCTGCAAAATATAAGTCTTTCACTCCTTGTCTTCCCTAGCCGGACTCTGCCTGGCTCGCCTAGGGCAAGACATTGCTAGCTGCTCCTAAACACACACAAAGCCTAGAATCTACCATATGTACAAGCATGGTGTCTAGGAATTGTTCCCAAAGGGCCATATAGTTTGTACGGTGGGAAAGTGCTCTAGCACCCCATTTCCTAAAACTTGTCTGGTTCAGACCAGCAACAGGGTAAAATGAAACTATTTTCAAAAAGTGCTTACAAATTGAAAAAAGAAGCTATTTAATGCTATACACTACTTTTAAACTACCAACACTACATTCCGCAACCAAAACAATAACAAGTTTAATCCATTAAAGCACTATTTAGTTGCAAAAACCAGAAAATGTCTCACAAAAAGTTGTTTCTTTCAATGTCACAAAATTTCACTACAATATCAATGCCTCTAACTCTGCTCCATGGTCGAAGCATATCTTAAATAGGCTTCTAAAACAGTTAAGTTCCTTTTTTTGAACCTATAGAAGACCTAAAGATGAAACTTATAAAATCCACTGTGTTTTTCAACCTTTGGCAACTTTTGTCAACTCAGCAAGATGAGCTTCTAAACTTATTGAATTTTTGACAACCTCTTTTCCAAAGATCAAAAACACCTCTAAGATCTCCACACAATGCTCTACATGACCTTATGAAAACAAAACAAAATTATTCCTCTAGGTTTCTTATTTACCTAATGAAACTGTCTATTGTTCCTTAGGTGCTCCTGCACCAGAGACACATGAGTAGTTTTCAGAGACATCTTCATCATTCATATTCACTCTTCCTCCATTAAATTGCTATTTGGAATGGGAAGAATCCCTCCATTTCTACTTGGTTTTATTTCTTTTGAAAGGGATACAAGTTTTTTTTCGACATTGGATCATGTTTTTTCTTCAGGAACTTACCATTTTTGTAGGTGATCACAAAATATGGGGGGGCTACATAGTCTCTCTCTTTCCCTCCTATGGGGAGGGTATTGATTGTAATATATCCATGTGACAAATGGTGTACTTGGGGGGTATCATGGTGTCCTCCTTCCTTCCTCAATCCTCCCTCACTTATCTGCATTTCATCTCCTTTTTGGAGAGGGGTTTTCTTCCCATTAGGTTTTCCCCTTTTCTCCATTTGTGGGAGATTATTTTCATTTCATTCTCATTTTTAAATGGGTACCTAAAATTTCTATCATGTAGTCGAGACCCATCATTCCATCATTGCATAATCATTGCATTTTCTTTTCCTACCTAAGTTGTACTTATGTGGTGGTGTCAGTGTAATTAATTATTTAATTACACTAGCATAAGTTTAACTTATTATTTTTATTTAATTTATTAATTCCTAGGTTGCATTATTAGGAAGATCATTAATAATGGGGCCATCCCCCTTTCCATGTATTTAGGAGATAAGATTCTTCTAGAATATCATCTAGAACTTATCTCAATCAATTCATCATTCCCTAGGTAGTTAGTTAGGGTTTACATGTTGTCACGTGTTGTTAGATCAAGACACATGGAAACATCATAATGCATCTTGTATCTCAACCTTGCCTATATATTTAGGGCATTTTTACATTTGTAATCATATTCTAGATCAATTAGATAATCTCAATTTGCATGCCTAAGTTGCAACACTTTCTATGTGGGTGAATTTCTTCTTGGCAAAGGTCCTCTTGAAGGTTGCAGCTTCATAGGGACATTGTGCATCCATTATTTCAACACTTAGAAACAATCTTGCTAATATTTATTTATGGGACCTTATTAAAGCTTCACCTAATTATCATAGCATGCTTCAAATTGCTTTACAACAAGTTGTTGTTCCTCTTAGTTCACAACTCAATAATGTAGCAACCCTAATTCAAGATATGAATTTAGTTAGCATTGATTTTGTCTTTCATCAATATGAATTACCTCCATTAGAAGTGAAAAAACAAAATGATGCTTTGATGATAGTGGTTATTATTAATCACTGTGGCATAAGGCGTGCCCTCATTGATAGTGGTTCAAAACTCAATGTTTGTAGTGTAATCCTTCTTGATAAGATTGGAGTAGACAAGATTCAAATTCGACATGATTCTTTATATATTTATGGATTTGATAATGTAGGGAAACAACCACTTGGTGTGATAACATTACCTGTTAAAGTAGGAAAGGTAACATTGAAAAGTCCTATTCATGTCATGGCTCAAGAGGTCTCATATAATCTTCTCTTAGAAAGACCTTGGATTTAGGAAATGAATGGTGCCCCTTCAATGCTTCATTGTTTAATGAAATATACCTATCAAAACAAGGTCTACACAATCAAATTTGATCTTCAATCTGACACTTGTTTGCGAACTAAAAAAATACATGAAAAATCCTTTGAGAATATTGATACCAACTTCAAAAGTTTAACCCATGCAAGAAGAATAAAAAGATAAATCAATCACAAAACTATTATATGATGATTGGGGTTCATTGTATTTTACACCTACATTCATGGGAGAATATAAGAGCACACTGAAAGAATAAAAAAAGGACAAAGAAACAATAGTAATTTCAACACAATATGAAGAAGAATCATCACAAGAATCCAAGTTGACAACTTTTAAAAAAGAAGAATACACAAATTACACAAAAATCTATGATGAGTTTGATCATGAACAACCACCATCCTCAAAAGCAATGGAATATCTCTATGGGAGAGGATATCAACTCTTGAAATGTATTGGTTATAATGGAAAATGATATGGTGTGAATGAACAGGGAATTTGTGTCCCTATAGATCATAATGTACAAGAAAAAAAAGTGGTCTTGGATATTGTCCTTCGAAAGCATAAAAAAATACTTCAATCAATATCAACACCATCATGCAAGATTCTCTAAAGACAAATCTTACATTGAAGCATCCTAATTTAATGGATACCACAAGTGAAGATGAATCATTGGATTATTTTCAACATGATGAAGCTTTAGCAAAAAAAATGGCAGTTTATGATAATTTACCAACTCATCACAACAAATAAATATTCATTTGTACCTTAGATAGTAAGGGATACTTTGGTGAAGAAAATAAAACAAGTGATATTGAACAAGATGAACATGAAGAAATTCCCGAAATAACAAACCAAAGTACATTGTTTGTGGGAGATACAATCAACATACCAATGGATACGTATGACAAAGAGAAAGTGATTCAAATAGGAAAGTGTCTTGATGATGAAGTATAGAAGATCATGCATTATTACATGACTTTCTTGAATTTTTTTCTTGGAAATATTCAAATAAGTATTGATGCTAAGATAGTTATGCATAAAAATGTTATGGAAAAAGATGCTAAACCCATAAGACAAGATATGGAAGATGTATTCTAAGATAGCCTCATTTTTGAAGGAGGAAACTAAAAAACTTTTGGATTCTAGTTTCATTCATCCTATTGATTATTCACCTTGGATATCTAATGTTGTGGTGGTAGAAAAACATGATAATCATATTAGGATATGTACATATTTTTGAGATTTGAATAATGCATCATTAAAAGATGATTTTACCCTTCCTAATATTGACATGATAGTGGATTAAACCACAAGCCATGCTTTATTGTCATCCATGGATGGTTTTTCAAGATATAATCAAATTTTCATCAACCCTCAAGATCAATATAAAACAACTTCTACCACACCTTAGGGAACATTTTGTTGGGTTGGCATGCCTTTAGGATTAAATAATGTTGGGGCAACATATCAACAAGCTATGACACTAATATTTCATGATTTCATCCACAAAATTTTGGAAGATTATGTTGATGATATTTTGGCTAAATCTTTAACTCATCAAGATCATGTCAAAATCCTTCATAAGATCTTTGAAAGAATTTGTAAATATAACATGAGATTAAATCCAAAGAAATGTTTGTCTCTTGTTGCCTGCATGCTTATAGCACAATAACAGTTTGAGTGGGAGCTTTGGTAGGATGTGGTTATTTCATGTGATTTGAGAAGAGGTTTTAACATCTTGTTCATGGAGGGACCCTTAGAGTCTTTGGTAAGGGTGTTATTTTTCATCCTTCGCGGAGGATGTAGTTCTTTTGGTTTTGAGTATTAATCATTTGCTTGGAGCTTCATCATTATGCTTGTTGCATGGATTGATTGGTGGGTGCTACCGTAGATACTAGAGATGTGGGTTAAGGTCTGATATTTCTTACGATAAAGAGATATGTGCTGGAATGCTTACACTTTTATTAAAAATCAGGTAAAGGTAGAGCCACTTTAAGTAATGAGATTGTGATCATCGCAGGGCTGATGAGAAGGTTGTATAATAATGATTCCTTGTTTAGAATAATTGCAATGTACAATGTCAAGTGGGAGAATGTTGGGAATAGGATGCCATTTAATTACAATCCTTAACATATTTCATGTATCTCCTAAGTCCTTGGAAAGTGTTCCCTAACACTAGGATTAGAAAGAGATTAAATTTGAATGAAATGAACATATAAATTTGGCCCGTTTGTAATTTTTGCCTAAATGATAGGAACATGTGGGGATGTCCAAAGAAGAGCTCTAAAAATTGGAGCCCATGCGGTGCCACATGGAAGGTGGGAACCAACCTTGCTTTTGGTTAACTGTTTGGAGGATTGGGAACACTTTAGTAATTTATTTAAAGATCCTAAAAATTGAGTTGATATTTATATGATGGAAAATTGTTCTTGGGTTTTATAGTGTCACATAGAGACATTGAGGTGGAGACAAAGAAGATTAATGCTATCATAAACATGCCAACTCCTAAAAATACTTCTCAATTGCATAGTTTACAAGGAAAGATTCAAGCAATCCATCGATTTGTGGCATCATTGGTGGATTAGACTCTCCCTTTACCCAACTTCTTAAAAAGGAATTAGAATTTAAATGGAATGAGGATTGTAAACAAGATTTTGACAATTTGAAAGAGTATCTAGCTAGTCCTCCCATCTTGCAACCTGCTATTCAAGGAAATCCATTCATTCTTTACACATCACAATCAATCATGTTGTAGCAACATTATTGGCTCAATGAGATAAAAGTGGCAAAGAGCATCATGTTTATTACATTAGTCGAACTCTGATTGATTATGAAACTCGATACACAACCATAGAAAAACAATGTTTGGCTTTTGTGTTTGCTACTAGTAAATTGAGACATTATTTATTAAATGTAGAGGTGCATGTTGTTACAAAGTTTGACCCTTTGAAACACCTTTTTGTTAAAATAGATTTGTCAGGATGCTTAGCTAAATGGGTTATGTTGTTGACTGAGTTTGATCTTAAATTTATTCCTCAAAAATCCATAAAAGGACAATCCTTGACCAACCATTTAGCTAACACTCCTTCACCATTGACATCACCTAATAATGACTCATTCCACGATGAAGTGTATTGACAACTGAAAGGAAACATGGCAATTGTATTTTGATGGTTCTAAGATTTGAACTGGCTCTAGAGCAGGTGTTATATTAATACCACCTTCAAGAAAACTTATTCCCTTATCCTACCATTTAAACTTCCTATGCATGAATAACATTGTAGAGTATGAAGCCCTAATTGCTAGAATACATGTGGCCTTATCCTTAGGAGTTCAACACATTCATATATTTGGTGATTCTCAATTGGTCATTAAACAAATAAATGGCTCTTATCAAGCGAAAAATAGCAAGTTATCCCAATATAAAGACTTTACAATGGAATTGCTAGAACACTTAGAATCATATACATTGATAATATTTCATGAAAGGATAATCAACATGTGGATTTAATGGAAATTGTTGCTTCTCTTGTATCTCTTAAATATCCTTCTATCAACTTCACATTTGTAGTTCACACAATCACAAAGCCATCAATAGATGAAAAGATAAAAGAAGCATTAGTGACCAATATTGAAGTCTCTAATGAATGGTACACACCAATATTTAATTACTTAAAGGAAGGTGTGTTTCCTGAACCAACTGCCAAAAACACTAGGGATTGTATTCAAAAACTTGCAACTAGATACATAATTTTAGCCAATGTCTTGCTTTGAAGCCTTAAACAATAAAAAATCCCTATATTCCTCAAGGAAGCTCATGTTGGTGATTGTGGGGGGAATTTTGGGGGAAGATCATTAGTTCAAAATTTAATCCATATGGGATATTTTTGGTGACATATGGAACAAGACTATTTTGATCATGTTAAGAAATGTCACAAATGTCAAAAACATAACAATTTGATCCATGCTCCTGCTTCTAAACTTCATGCTCAAATTCTTATTTGGCCATTTTCAGTTTGGGGTTTGGATCTCATTGGAAAAATATCCCTTCCTTCTTCTTGATGTACATTTATAATTACCGCAATAAATTATTTCACAAAATGGGTAGAGGCCATTCCTCTTCGTTCCACAACTATTTATGCAATTTTTCATTTCATATTGGAACACAATATTGCTCGCTTTGGCCTTCCTTCCGCATTAGTTTTAGACAATGGTTCACCATTTAAGAACAATGATGTGAAGAAATTTTTGGGAACATTTCACATTCAATATCATTTTTCAACACCTTAATACCCATAGTCTAATGGTCAAACAGAAGCATCTAATAAAACTCTTGAGAAAATCTTGCAAAAAAATAGTAAGCAAACATAATAAAGATTGGCACACTCAATTATCTTATTCATTTTGGGCCTATTGTACAAGTATTCAAACATCCATGGGAAATACATCTTATAAACTTGTTTACGTCGCTGACCCAATAATGCCTTTAGAGTTAGAAATTCCTTCATTGAGAATTTCTCTTAGAGGCCTTATTGATGATATCATCTATAAATAGAAATGATTACAACAACTTGAAATGCTTTATGAACAATGCATCAATTCTCTCAAGCATCTTCAAGATTATTTTAAAATAATGCAATGAAGTTACAATGATAATGTCATTCCTCATTCATTTAATAAAGGTGATTTGGTGTTATATGAAAATCAACATAATGTTAAAGCCACCACAGGTGAAAAAGGAAAGTTTAATTTGAATTGGTTAGGACCCTATGTAATTGATGAAAGCTATGGGTCTAGAGCATATATATTAACCAAATAATGATGGAACACCTCTCAAAGAACTTACCAATGTTGTGCATTTGCATAGATACTAAACTTAACATCTCTTTTGAATAGTATGTATATTAAAGCATGTTGTTAGATCAAGTATATGGTTGTCTATTTTATCTCGCATTTCTTCATTCTTGAAAAATATTATTGGTGTGTCTTGACTTAAATAGAGTAATTGTTCATTATGTTATTACTTTCCTTTACATTCTACATTTAGCCCCCACTTTAGTGAGAGGATAAACTTGCTTCAAACTCACACTAAATTAGACAAACTCACATCAAGAGGGGTCCAAGTGTACTGATGTGGATAGTATAGGATGACAAAGATCAAAGAAGATGGACAAGCCCTTGAGATCCAAGATCCTATAATAGACCAACATAGATGTAAGAGGACACACATGAAAATAATATAAGGAGAAATGTCAAGGCACAAGCATACACTGCCAAAGACATAAAGAAAATAAAGAAAAATAAAAACAAAAGAAGGGTGGATCAAGCTTCAATCGTTTGTCTCGTATGTTATGGATCAGATCTAGGCTATTTTTCCAAGAAATTTTACAAGTGGAATGTGATGTCCACTACAAAAACCAAACACACGCTCACAAGGGCTAGTGGAATCTGATATCCACTAGGTGAGCCTCAAATGAGAGATATACTCATGCAGTTGGTATGTTCTCACACAAACAAGCAAGTGGCTATGGGAAATTCATGCCTAAGTTTGGCTCCCATAATCTAACCATACCAAATTTATACTCCATGATAACCTTGATAAGGTGTCAAACAACGATGATTTTAAAGATTTATGAGGCAAGAAAAGCTTCATATGCTTGAAACCCATGAACAAACAATATGGATCCATAGGAAAGCAAAGTGTGTTATGCAAGGTGGCCATATAATAAAAATTGTAAGTGAAAAATAGTGTAAGGTATGTTCAAAGGAGTTTTGCTTAGTTCATGTGAGGTCTTAACTTAGGGAACATTGTGCCTAATGTCTCCAAGAGAGAACCAATCAAAGAATAGAAGATTCACAACTTAAGGGATGTAGTGTGTCACATCAAGCCACTAAGAGGAATATAATATGCTAAGATAGATCATGCTCTTGAGGGACATTACACCCAATGTCACCACAAAGTGAAAGACATATCGCATGAAGTAATAAGACCACACAATGAAACATTAATTAAAAAATAATAATTCCAATGAATCACACAAGGGATCCATGGATTTTGGGTTAGTATGTATTTTCTACAATGTTTCTAGAGAGCTCGAAACTATCATCATTCCCTAAATACTCATGGAATAGGAAGAATGACACAAAGAGAGAAAAAACAAAGAATTCTTTTTGGGTCAACATGGAAGAGACATGAATGTCTCAATGCCTTGCATCATCCCTAAAAGGAAAACACAAGACAAAGGAAAGATAAAAGGATTTACGACATAAAGAGGAATGTAGATACAAATAGAGGAATGTCACAAAGAGAGAGGTACATCAAACAAAATAGTACAAGGGGTCACAGTATGCAATGCAATCACACAAAAGAAACATGTAAGAGAAGAAAAAAAGTGAGACTAATAAGACATATGCAAGTCAACCTATTAGCAGGTCATCCACATCCCAATCATGTTCATTGTATATATAAGGTAGACAACTAGACAAAGGGACAATAGCAAGTGCCAAACTAGGGTTATCACCAAGTACAACACTCTTCCTAGGAGAATTATCATTTAAGCTCATAGAAGAGGAAAACAATGTATTTAATTCATGTTATGCACTTCTTTCTCAATCTTGGCAACCTCATCATCATCATCCAAATCAATCACAATAGTAGGTTGAATGATAATTTCTAAAGAAGTATGTATCTCTTGTTGCAATTGCGGTATAGGACCTTTTTGTTGCAAAGAGGGAGACTCATTGCGTAATACTTCAGTCAAGTTCAGATGTTGAGTTTCTTTATTGTTTTCTTTATTTAACCTTTGAGAAAGAGCATGACGTATACACCTATGTTCTATAGCATTTCTATTTATTTTAGTTAAATTTTCAAGTTGTGTTTGTGTAGGAGCAGGTTTATCAACCATAGGTTTATTTTCTTCCCTAAGGGGAGAAACGAAAGGAACCATGGGAGGTTGTTCAACCACTTTCTATTTAGCTTTGTAAACTTGTTTTTATCTTAGGAGGTGTGATGGGATTATTTTCATTGTCTCTTGATCATTTGTAGGAGATTGGAAAGGTATTTGTCATGGATTGTTCTTGGTTATTTAGAATGTCTTTAGGTTCAATCATAGTTTCATCATGGATGGTAAGCTCAGTCATAGGTTACAGCATGTTTCTAAGGGATAGTTTTGCTATACATTTTTCCTTAAATTTTTGGTGGGATTTGAAAAAGAATTCCTCACAAGGTTTAATAGGCTCAAGCCAAAATAAATCCAATGAAAAGTTCCCATGGGAAGAAAGAGGATTAAAGCCACTATGATGCACAATAAAGATTTCATTGTCAATGGGAAAATTTAAACATTTATGCACAATCAATGGGATAACTTCCATGGAGTGTAGCCATGGATAACCAAGCTTCACACGAAATTGGTTTGATGTCAAGATGATGGAGAATGAGACATCTAACTATTTTTCTCCAATAGTTAAAGGAAGGGTGATTGATCCCATCATAGGGAAAGCAAAACCATTATGCATATTTATCGATGCTTTTAGTTTATCATATATTTCTTGATAGAGTCATGCACAACTAAGAATTCCTTAGTGATCACATTCCCTCCAAAAATGGGATCAATTAATATCCCATTAGTGGGCTTATCATAGATTCGACCGACTATGTAAAGAGGACCATTAGGTGAATTTTTAAGTATATCTTGTGAGGAGAAAGCAATGTCAAGATGATTTTTGGTTCAGCCCTTACGAGGTTGAATTTTGATCAATCCAACCATATCATCCAAAGGAATTTGTTTTTTAGTATTCATAGTATCTTGTTCAACAATATCCATGTTGCCCTCATCCGTGTCAGCATTCATCACATCATTCTTCTTAGTTTATTTGACAAATCAAAAATTGTGGTTTGGCATGGGGTTGGTAAAGATTTGCAAGTTTTGGTTAGGAGGGGAAACAAACTTATTCCCTTGATCATTATTGCAACCAATAGAAAGTCGACGAGAATCAATGAGGTCTTGCACAATATGTTTAAGATTCTCTCAATGTTTTGCATCATGTCCATTTTTTTCAGTGATAATGGCAATAAGAATTCAACCTAAAGTTTAGAGGTAAAGTTTTATTAGGATCATGTGCTTTGATGAGGTAAGGTAATCATTTTTTATTCTAAAATTTGCAACATTGTCTTATGAAGGGTATC
>VDFB02062458.1:0-39985 GCA_007258455.2 Sequoia sempervirens
TGCAAATGTGTCAAAGACCACTTGAAAAGAGTCAAAACAAAATGACTATCTAGTTCAAATGTTGAAGAAGTTCCAGATCTGGAGATTGGTTTGTAGTAGCCCTAAGGTGACTTTGTTGGAAGAACTTATGTAAAGATATTCTTGCTTCAAAGGTTTTCCTCTTGTTGAAGAGGTGGTGACTCTGCTCAAACAATTTCTACATATGAAGGGTTTTTGTTTGTTATTTGTGACCTGAAAGTGCTCTATTCAAAGTTACAACTACTGGAGGTGTGAAGGTACATAGTTCTTTGCATATTTTCATTTACTGAACCTATTGCATTGATTGCAATTGTTGTTCCACTTGAAGTTTTATTCAGAAACTGGCAAATATGGATGGTTAGAATGAAGTTGTATATCTTAAGGATTTATCTATTTGCAACTACCTTAATAATCCTTCATATTGGCATAGTAGTGATTGTGCACCATTAGTTAAAACTAGATTTGCATACATCCATGGATTATAAAAGAGAAATAACCATGCCATTAGAAACTTGGATGCATGTTGTTAAGAAGCTTCATAAGTCTGAAAATCCTTAGACAGTTGATACCAAAAAGTGCATGAACCCAAGTGTGAACAAGCCGAGGATAAGGTTGGAATGGAAAGTTGTATTCAAAAGAGGAGTTAAAGAGTTGAATAAAAGGCACCTGATGGCTATGCAAGCCTAGTTAAGAGATAATCATGTTAGGTTTGATAGTCAAATTGTTGCACCTATTGTCAATTCTTTTGACTCATTATATGACCAATTAGACTTGTCATGGATTGATTATAAGGTTAAAAGTATGCCATCTCGGGTCTATAAGCAGATGCCTATATTTAATAGATACAATGTGTGTGAAGGAGATACACATGTCTAAAGTTTCTATAATTTCATGGTGAAACATTCATTTGGAGATCAAGATATGTGGATGATATTTTTTGTCAGATCTCTTGAAGCTAGAGCTAGGGATTGGTACTTAAGTTTTCTTGAGAAGTCCTTTTCCTATTGGGATAAACTAGTGGATGCTTATAGAGAAGAATTTGCAAAAGAGACTTTTGATCTCGTCACAAAGTTAAGACAACTTAAGAAACAAGATGAAGAGTCAAGCATTACTTTTATTCACAGAATTTTTGTTGCTCTTTAACTAATCCTTGAAAGTTTTAGACCTAGTACATCAGATTGCATTCATTTGTATTTTGAAGCTTTTGAGGAGGGGTTTAGTGCACTGATTAAGGATTTTAGAATATTGACTATGCAGATGGATTACACATGTTTAGATAATATGGAAAAAATGAGGAATGAGTATGTGAAAAGTCTAATGTCTTCAGTTGTGGGTAAGCATGTTGATGAAATCAACAACTGTGTGAGTAGAAAAGATCAGATACATGTAGTTTTAGATACAAACAAGTGTATGTCTAAGAAGGAAGAAGTTAAGAGTGATACAATGTTAACCACTGATGCTCATAATAGTGAAAATGCTTCTCTTTACTTTCAAGAAGATATAAATGATCAATTCAATGATGAAAACCAGTCTATGAAGTTTCTAGATTTTGATAGTGGTAATACCTTGGTATGTCCTAACTTACAACTTGGTAAGGCATATTTTTCTACTAGATGTCAAGAGAGAAGGGGTTGAAAGAATGGATCATGATTGTTGTCTATTAAATAGTGAACAAATTTCAAATTTGTTAACCACTAAATATCAAAAATGTGCACATATGAATAACCCTCAGTTATTGTGTAATGTTCATATTGATTTTGACAGTGATGATAGTCTTTATTATGAAAGCTATGAAACATGGGTATATGATGTTCCTTCTAGTTATGAACCAGTTCGTCAACATGATGGTAATATGGATCAAAGCAGGAAACCCTTTGATTGTAATGATGCATTATATGATGAGCATGAAAGTATGGGGATTGATGCAAGTTTAGAAACTTGTGTTGATGAGTTAAGGACAACAAATAACCATGAAGTTTATAAGCAATATTTTGAGAATTTTAATGCAGATTTGGATAAGTATCTGTTTCCTGATTTTGATGAGCCTAGTTATGAATTCTTTTATATGGATATAGGGGTTGATTTAAAAGGAAAAACACATTATATTTTGGAACCAAAATTACTCACTTTTGAACAAGATTTGAATGCTAAAGATGTTAGCATGATATGTTCAGGAAGTATCAGAGTGAGTAAGAATAAGGATAGGGTAGAGATTTTTGATGATTCTCTACACCAACATATTGAGGCACAGTTACAGGATGTGTCAATGTATGAGTGTATTTCTTTACATACACTTGGCGATAGTTTGCATGATGTGTATAATATTTTGATTGGTCCTTGTAATCATTTCACCTTTGATATGCAAACTACTAATCAAATTAAGCTTGATAATCCCAGCTATGTGGCAGAGTATGAGTGCTAGATTTTTCAGTTGGATGGAATTTTCTTGAAGTGTGGTAAAGGGAAAAACATTAAGGAAATTTATTTTCAACTTTACAATATTTTGAATGACAAAATTTATGAGTCATTGCCACATAATAATCAGTATTTTAAGGGTATGCTTGATTCTCAAATGTAGGGTAGTTATGAATTTGTTGATAATGTTGTACTTGCTAAGTTATTAAGAGATGCCAACATGTTTGATCGGGCATATTCCAGTAATTTTTTCAAATTGGATTCATTGAGGTGTGATGAAAACTTTTTCTATGATAGAGGTAAGAAAAGGCCTACAATTTTGGTGGCCTTGGGCCATCATGTATGGTTTGACTTGTCAAGCCAAAGTAGTTGGGGGCAGAGATCACCTTTTGACTTTGTTGCCCAATGGAGTAAGCAGTTGGTTTGCTTCTCCAGAGGATTTGAATTCTTTCTCTGTTCACTAAGGAACATACGTCCCCAGAAAGAGCCACTAATGGCACTTTCAAATTTTACAAAATCTAGAGTGCTCATAATAAAACCCTAAGAAATTTTATCTAAAAATGTTTGTTACACATGTTGTAGGGTTCCTATATGAGGTTTAGGGTTTTGTTCATTTTAGTTGCTTGGCATTCTATTATGTCATTTACTGGTATTGCCTATTGTCGATCACAAATTTTTATTTCATGTTCGTTAAATGTCATCATGTGACTAGCCCTTCTCGTGTCTAGGTTTGAATCGCCTGACTTTTACATCCTTTGTATTGTGTGATTTAGAAGTCTTGAGCCTACTATTCTCATGTCATCCTAGAGAAATCCCCTCTTTTAGAACAACTAATGAGCACATGCTTAAAAGGTTCCCACTTATGTCCTAATGGCCCTCATAGCTATATCGCTCATCGCTGATTTATTCATTGGTTCACACATTGAATTAGAGATGAGCGATGGATTGATGTTTTCCCTTTGATATCGCTCATCACTAATGGATTTTGAACCTTCAAATTTGTATTAGCATTGAGCGATTCCCCAATCTGATTTTCTTATCGCTCATCGCAGATGGCCATAAAAAGATAAACTTGGAACAATGATGAGCGATGTGATGTGATTTCCTGTATATCGCTTGATCATGGATATGTTTTGAATGTAAAGTCTCACATTAGCGATATGTGATGGACCTTACAAATGTTTTAAATATTCTCATCGCTAATTGCTTGCAATATATATGAGGAGAATTAGTGATGAATTAAGGCCTTATATAATAACTTCATCACTCATCATGGATTTGTTTTAGAACTTGAGTTTTGAATTAGCGACAAGCGATGGATGTTCTCTAAAGGGTTTTTCTTTCGCTAATGTGATATGATCCTATGAGCGATGTCTTTTGTGCCATTTGTTTTATGTAGGTTGTACGTGTTTAAATTTGATGCCTCCACAACATCTCCCATTGCAGATAGAATCCTCAGTTCAAGTTTTGAATTAGCGACGCTCGATGGAAGGATGAATGTGACCAAAGGTCAGGCCACAGAACCAGGGGCTCAAGATCATTGTTGGGATGTTTACATCATTGATGGAGCCAGGTGAGGATGAAGTAGATTGGCAACAAGCGATGACCATTAATGAAAAGGGTAATGTGGCATGATCCTAGGGATTCTGCATAAAGCAAAAAGGAAAGCAGCGAGAGGACTGGAGAACCGCTGATAAAGTTTTAAAACGAGATGATCCGATGGACTGAAAATCATCACATAAATAACTTCATCTCTAAATAGCACCCTAAATTTTGGGGAGGACCAGTGATGAAGCATATAAAGAAAGTTTCTCTCTAAGAAACCGATCCTATGTACTTCATTGATATTAATGAAAAGCATGAATTAGGTTGGCGATACATGCTAATTGTCAGATCAACTATGATTAATCAAGGTTAAAAAGGAACATGACATCACTTGAGATAGCCTCGTTGTTTTCAAGAAGCAAGTTGATAATGGTTGAAAAACAATTCTCTTGCCCACCTTAGATAAAGTTTTAATTGCTCTAAGATGAATGGCCCAGATTCAGAGCCAAGCTGATAAGTTACCAATTCGCTGGGGTAAGGATTTTTCAAATCATTAATTTTGCATGCTCGAATTTTCTATTTAATGCAAATTGATCGTTGTTTATTTACACTATCTTTTCAATCTACAGAAGAAGTAATGTGTGTGTAGTAAAGGAGATTGAAAGGGATGTAAGGTTTCCTAAGCAGAGTGTCATTGTTTTCATCCTGAGAAAATTGGTATGAAATTAGGTTCTCTGGTCTATTTTGGATTTTTGTTGCTTGAGTTATCTACAATTATTGGGATTGGGGTGCTTCTCTTGTGGGTCTTGATTGAAAAATATTTTTAATTATTATTTTGCTAGCTTTAGAGAAAATGGGAAAAGCTAGTGCAACAATTCCACCTATTAGGAGGTCTAGCCAGCTAAGTGTGTTTGAGTGTCGTGAAGACATAGCTAAGTAGGAAGCCATGGCTTCTCCTGAGATTTCAAAGGGTAAAAGGAGGGCTAGGGGCCATAAGAAGTAGTCAATTGTGCAAAGTACTTACCGGTTGAGGAATAGGACCCTTCCAGGTGAAGTGGTCGAGTGTGGAGGCAAGGAATTGGCATTGCCAGTGAAGAAGGTCAAGAAGAAGGAGAAGAGCCACGGGGCCTACCTGGGTAAACACAATTCTCCTATCATGCTTTCGGACTCTCCTTCGGATGTTGAAGCTGATACCAACTTGGACTATGGTCAATACCTTCATTCCCTGGTGCCATATGGGAGCTCTAATGACGACGTACTGGTAATCCCTCCAATTGCATTGAGGATGGGGAGTGATCGGGCATTTTTGGATGTCAACAATTCTGAATAGGATCACCTATTTTTAGTTTTTGATGACACCATGGTCTTTGCATAAGAGGTATTTGTTTTCATATGTTTGTGATTTATCTTTTGTTTTCTCATGCTGATGTGGAAGGTCTTCAAGAAGATATGAATGGAATCTTTTTTGTTCCAAACAACGAATGTTGTGACAACAATGACTAATATCCTGCACATGTTTTTTTCCTTTTGTCCTCCCCTGTTCACAAATGATTGCTTATGAAACCACCTGGGGAGTTCTTTGAGGAGTTAGTTAGAATTAGGTTTTTGAAATGAACTCAAATGAAAGTGAAATTGTAATTTAAGCCTGGTGTTTGTTGCTACCCTATTTATATAAAGGGGATTTCATGGCTGAAAAAGAGGAGAGTTCAGAATTTTGTGTCTAGACATGGTCACAGTAAATACTATGCTCTAAAAGCAAAATAGAATGTAAACAGATACTGTAGTAGATATATCAAAAGCAAGTTTAAGATGAAAGTTATATTGCATATGAATCTTAAATATGGTTTTACAAAGAAATATAAAAAATGAAGAAGAATTTTAGTTTCAAAATGTTGCTCTCCTATATGTTTTCTTTCAAGTTATGAATGAAGTTGGCAATGATAGTCTCATTTGTATTTTTTTCATTTGCACAAAAATGGATGAATTTGTTTTATGCTTCAGTTCAATGAATTGATTAAATGCTAAAATGAGCTCATTAGTTTGTAAGAAAAGGATATAAGATTTAGTAAGGAAGTGATATTTTGCAGACATAGTGAGTTAAATTTTATAAAATAACATTCTCATGGTCCATTTATTTCTGAAATTCAATCAAAATTGTATTACTGATTGATTATCAGTTGTAACTCTTTTCTTCCTTAGATAAAGCAATGATTGTTTTACTAGTTTTTCTTGTAGTCAGTTGAGCCAGTATTTAATTGGGCCTAGGATTCAAGATGAAGAATGATTCACAAAATACTTTAAACTACATTGTCCCAATTCTAAGTATGAAAGCAAACTTCTTGAAATAAGTAACACTTTTATTTGAGGTTTTCCAAGCCTTTGATAAGGTGATTTTCATGAAATAGTGCATCTGTGTGAAGAAATAATCTTGACCAAGCGTGAAATATTATGAGTATGTGTGGGATTACCCTCCCTGGGTCTCACAGAGCCCAAAGAGAAGAAGTAAAGTATTAATTACTCTACTTAGGTGTTGGCCAATCCTCAACCTAGCTGATAATTGGGTTGTGGAAAGCTCATAGGTTAGGACTGAGATTAAGTTTGGCTCTAAAAAAATAACTTACACCCCACATGAGGGTTTGTGTTAAGGTGGGCCTCACCTCCAATTTAATAGAATATATGATATTCAAGTCAATGACCTTTGTTGTATGCAAAATTCAACTTGTATTATTATGCCTAAAACATGCTTTTGTTATCAATCCCTTGAGCATAAATTAAAGATTGTTCATTTGTTCCAAAGTCACAAGCCAAGTGCTTTTATGCCTCCAATTTGTTTTTTGGGTGGACTACAATTGGTGGTAAAAATTAGTCATAACTAGAAACCATAAACCTCTAAACATCAACCTAAACTATAATTTAAAAAAAAAAGAGAGCTAAAATATCTCTCAATGAATCTTTCTAAGAGCTCTCTAGGTTCTTCCTCTCGATTGGTGATTGTCATTGGCTATCATATATTTTTTGATCCATTAAGAACAATCAAATTTCCAAGAATTCACATAATCCATCAAGTGTCAAGGCATTGTTGAGGGGAGAAATTAGAGGCAAGTGCCACTTGATTTTTCTTTTAGATTATGCCCTTCCAAATCAATTCCCATTATTAGGAAAATAATTCTCAATGTTATAAGATAATGATGATGATAAATTATTTTTTCATGGATGATATTCTCTCATGAATCTTATAGATCCTAGAATGTTTATGGCCTAGCACTGACTTCTCATAAGTTTTTAGTTTAATATACCTATTAGAAGATTGGAAGTTATAATATTATTTTTTAGCATGAGTTTAATGTTACTAGTTTTTCTTTAATACGCATTTAGGAGCATTTCACCTCATGACTTTGAGTTTGTCACCTCACACAAGGAAGGCAATGGTAGTATTTTCATGATAACTTCTCCAAGTTTAATTTTACCATTATTACCTCGAGAAAATATTCAAATCACCATGTTGTGTGGGTTATAATTGACATAAATAACCACATAAATAGTGTTTCCAAAATTTTTACTCCTAATAAATTTCATAAAGAGTGGTGTTTGACACTGGTTTAGAAAAAACTTGCCTTTCTCTAACTAGATTTTTTAGTGACTTTAATATAGTCGATTCACTCAAGAATTAAGTTGTCATTGTTGATGCATTGGTGCATTAGAGAATGTAATGCTTAGTCTTATTTTAAGAATTATTGGGGATTGTATGACCTAAAATTTTTAGGTGGATTACCACATAAAAAAATGTGGTATATATAGTTTAATTATGCTCTAGAAATGATAGAGTTCTCAAATTCCTTCATCAAGATTATTTATAAATAACATGTGTTCCATCTTCTCTATTGTAATGGCAAGATCATCAAAGTGAATCCAAATATTATTCTATTCAACCATAATCCCATCAATTTCAAGGTTGAGTGAGAAACCATGAGTGAGAAACCATGTCTTTGTAATTGATTCCTATTTTTTATTATTTACATAATGAAACTCTCCTACAACATCCTAGTTCTTCCAACAAATTTTATTACTCTAGATGCTCTTCATATTCCTATCCTTTTACATGCTCTAGATCCTCTTTGAAACCTTTAATTATTAAGTGTAGCAATTGAAAGAATAATAAATAATAAAAGGGAAACCAATTTATATCTCTCTTCATGAATCTGAATGTTCTTCAAAACCCTCACATTAATAGCATAGAGTACAAAGACCACATGGAAACAATTGGTAGATTACACCATTTTTTGAATTTTAAACCTTTCCCTTGGAGGAATTTTCATGGTGTGAACAAATGGTGTAAAACACATCATGGTAGGCCCAAAAAAGTTGAGAGAACATTTATTTTACCTTTATTCAGGTTAGAATTTAATAATCATACTTATTTTATTATGATCAAATGGTTGTTAGAAATTCATTTTTTGTCATTGATAATTATCAAGTATTACATGAGCCATTTGATCAAAATTTTATAAAATTTTTATTTGATGGAATGGAATTGTTCCTCCTCTCACTATTGACCAATAGTATGAATCTTCCCTTTACCACCTCTCCTAACTTCCCTTAGGAGCATTGTAGATGTACCACCTAGGATAAATGATATCTAAAGGATTATTTTGTAGAAGAAACTTTCAAAAAAATTCTTATGTTTGGATCCTCCCATCATGAAATTTGACAAAGGACCCATGGTTGATATTATTTCAACTTCTTCATGAGATTTTCTTTTCCTTATCCTAAAAGATTTCGAAAGTTAAAGTAATTTCTTATTTTTTTGTCTCTTCTTCATACTTGTAGATTTGGAATTTTGGAAGTTATATATTGTAACTCTTTCCTTGTATATTTATTTTGACATTGAAGAAGTTATTGTGAGCTTTTGCACTTATCTCTCAAGAAAGTAATTTTGTTGTGCTACTTTGATTTCATTTAATCATTTCTATTTAACAATTTAATAATCTCTCTCACTTGCACTAATTTTTAGGTTATTATTTATTTTGTAGATTCTAACAAAGAGAAAAGAGAAATAGGGTAGTGTTCTTGAGCTCTTGAGAGACATTTCTTATGTTGAAGAATAGATCTCTTTAGCTAGGGAATGCATATTTTAGCATGGAAAAGGTGATTGAAAAAAGAATAGAGTTACAAATATTATTTTGGAAAGATTTATAATTTTAGAGGAAGGACCTTATTTATTCCCTTGCTTTTATTTTGTGTTGTATGATCAAATGAAATGATTCTTTCCATGAATGTGTTCATCAATGCACGTTATAAATAATTTTGAACACTTTATTTTTTTATTTGTGCTTAGAAAGAAAGATTTTTAAAATGTTGTAATAGAGTTCTAATCATTTGCATATTTAGAAATTTAAGATTATGTTTTGTGTATTTAAAAGGGATGAACCTTATATAAATATGTGTTCAAAGTTGAAAATAAAGTATCTTATTCCAAGTATGATGATTTTCTTGTGTAAATGAGAGTTTGACACCTTATTTAGAGTCAACAACGGGGGTTTGATGTATTTACCAAGTGTAGGAGGCATGTAGTATGGATTGAAACCCTTAATACTTCTCCATTAAACTTGCCAAATGAATTTGAAGGTTCTTAGTAAAAGGAACTTCATGTTCTTACTTTACCTACCTCTCATTGAGGGTTGCACTCATGTTTTGAGAATACCATTGAATTTATGTGTTTATTTATGTGGCAAAATGAGTTTTTTTTTAATGGTGTGTACTTATTTCCATATGTATCACTCTCCTAAGCAAGGTGGCATAGGCTGCATGGCTCCACATGGTTGGGAGGTAGCCTTTCTACCATTTTCTTATATCGTAGAATAATAGGGTCATTGAAGAACCTTCTCTTCGTTTTGAATATTGTATGAGAAAAGTTGTAAGAAGGTTGTTATTTATTTATACTCAAATATTTGAAACAAGGTATTGTTGTGTGTATTTGATGACTTGTAAAATTGATTATATACTACTCCTAAAGTAGCAAAATGTGATATTTTAAACCTCCTAAAATAATTTGAATCACTGCATGCACATACATCTATTGAATGTGAACATCCATAAACAAAAAGATAAAGAGTTGCACTCATGCCCAAATTTTAGATAAAAATGAAACCAGATGTACTTGGGACCATTGTGTTGTATGGTATATCTCTAGTATTTTATATATTGCATTTCCTAGTTTATAACAATGCTATTTTGTATGAAATTTAGTCAATTTTTTCTTATTGGAATGTTGAAGAAAATTGGTTAGAGCCTTAGTATACCCATTATAGACTTCCAAGGATAATTAGGTTGCATGAAAAATCAAGTGATTGTTGTTGATGAAGAGTGCACTACGTTTCAATTTGGGAAGATATTTATTAAAACATGTGGAATTATAGACAAGGCATATATAATATTTCATAAAGTTCCTTAGAGAAATGTGTGTGAAATGTGGAGGCATAGTTGGAATTTCCTAATACTCAAGGGGAAAAATTATAAACTAGGCAATGATTATTATTCATATAATTTATCAGATATTGCAAGACTTCTACTTGTGTTGTAAGAGATGTGATGTAATTTGTCATTTCTCTAAACAATCAAGAGGTTTCCATTGATTCTATACTAGGAAATAGCCTATTATACTCCCTTTATATATGTTAAAAATATTTTCATAAGATAAGATTATAGGATCCACTTTCTTAGTGTTAAATTTTTTTGTATAACGATAAACCGTGCTTGCTAATTCTCTCAATAAAACTCTTAGGTTAGTTCTTATAGGCTCATTTTAGCTTGGACAACAATAACAAATGAGATTCGTATTTGAGCCTTTGAGAAATTATTGCTTGGAACTATTTGGTCCCCGAGACGTTTCTAAGAGTAGTGAGCTAATTTTCTCATTACTAGAAATCTTGTTGAGGAGAATTTGACTTCAAGCCACTTAGTTTGCAATGAGAAAAAGGGATACAACTATTTCCAAATATATGTTGCAATTTAAGCCTAAAAGTTTTGATTCATTATTGGTGGATGAATTTGTTAGGTCCTTAGGGGCTCCAAGAAGGTGTTTGAGATATACTTGTCTTCACTTCAAATTTTGTCTAGTATGTTGAACAAGCTTTGTTACAAAATAGTATACCCATTACATATTTGTAAGGATAATAGGGTTGTGTGATAGAGAAAGTGATAGTTTTTGGTAACCTAAGCATGTTATTTTTCAAATTGGGAAAACAAGTATCCAAATGTGGAAGTATAGAGAAGGCACATGAACTATTTGGAAAAATGCCTTGAAGAAATGTGTGTGAAATGTGGAGGAACAAAGGAGACACCTAATTTTTTTGACAAATTCTTAAAGAAAATATAGTTTCAATGAATTCCACGGAATTGTAAGATATGCAATAAATGATGCCTTTATTTATTGATTTAGTTTTCATAGAATGCCATGGTCTACTTCTGAGTGGTTGTTACAAGTTAACTTGTGAAATATTTATTGTGCATGAAAATGGGGTAAAACATTCAACAAGCTTAAGACATTAAGCATAAGGAGGGGAAAATGTTTCTAGCGACCAATATAGATTTTGTCTAAATGCTCAAGTTTAGTTATGAGAAGGGAAAAACTATACTTCAAATCCATGATGCTTGAAATTTTATTTTTTGTAATACAACATTTGGTTGGTCCATTGGATTTTATTATTTGATATTTTTCACTATTTGTTAAGGAATGTTCCCATGAATGGATTTGAATTTCTTTGTATTTTACTATGTGTTCTTTTTATGTTTAATCCTAATACCTCAAGTTAGATTCCTCAATTGTGGAAAGAGGAAATCTGATAGGAGAAAGGATGAATTGAAAACAAAGCAATTGAATGAAACAAGGAGAAATGGATTTGGCTAGTAGGATTTAAACAAGGCAAGAATGAAATCACCAAGTCAATGTTTTTCCTTTTCACCCCTTATGAAATTTTATCCCTATTGTGTGGGTTGTAGTTGGAAATTCTCTAATAAACATGTATACGAAATGTGGAATTGTAGATGAGGGATGCAAATTATTTGTCTAGATGTCTCAAATAATTGCGATCTTAATGAATTTCATGATTATAGGATATGCACAATGTGGATTTATTAAAAGGGCTTTAGAAACTTTCAAGAAAATGCAATTGGTAGATCTAAAGCCAAATTTCAAAACCTTTGTTGGCATCCTCCCTATCTATGTCAAAACAAGGTGAGTAAACCCATAGAAGTGGTTTACAATTGGAGTGAGGAAGGAAAAGTTAAAAAATTTGACCCCATGGCAAAAAAAATCATTTTTGGGGTTTGAGCGAATTATTTGGTTCGAACGAACCAAAAGAGGGTTCGCTAGAACCTAAGTTCGAGCGAAACCATTTAATGAAATTCCCCATCATTCCCCAAAAAAGACAAGGAAAACCCTTTGAAGGGGTTCGAGTGAACTAGGGTTCAAATGAACCCCGCTTCACTTGAATCCCCCTTTTCCTAATCTTCTCTAACACAAAAAAATCAAATTTTTTCCCTTCTGGCTCGAGTTGAGGATGAAAATGGATGCTTAATTTCACAAAACCCAATTGGAATTAGGTAGTCCTCGAAACGAGCTATCCAACGAATATAATTTTAATATGTTTTGGTTTTATTATGTATTTGTTTTTTTAGTTTTATTAAACATAGGTTTTTCATTGAAAATCAAACTCTCTATTCTCACATGCGGAAAAAATAGCAAATTATCAAAAAAGAAAAAAAATATGGTGCACCAGATATGTTGGAAGTCTTTGATCAACAAAAGAAATAATTTTTGATACATACAAAAATTACGATTATACTCACGGCCTACCCAATTGTAATTAGGTTGACTTTGAAACTTGATTAAAGAAAAAAAAAATATTTAATAAAACACTATCTAACCAATTGAAAGCACTAGATATATGAGTTACAAATCTAAATTCAAAAGAATTAGAATTTTATCCTTCATGGAAAAAAATGTTATGCATTATACGATGAGCATCACTCCTTAAAAATGTTGTTTTCTTAAAAAAAACTAGTTTTCAAAGGAGATGCAAAGAAGTGCAATATGATTCCAAAATTTTTGAAAAAATTATATTTAGAATCTACAACAAAATGTGACAAATCACTAGTTTGCATCATCTTCAAATTCCTCAGTTTAGCCACTATAGGTGCCCAAAAGTGAAAATTTAGTTAGAAAAAATTATTTTAGTGTCTAGTTTGGCCAAAAATTGTAAACCACTATTGTGGGATCACCTAGGTATGGACATCCATTGAAGGATAAAGGAATTTTACAATTTACTAGTGTTTGAGAAGGAAAATCAAATGCTAGTGTTTTAAATTTTGGTTTGAATTGAAGGATACTTTATTTTTATGAACTAGGGCTTATCCCCTTTATAATAACTGATTGTGAAATGATTCTTCATGGTCTTTCATAGTTTATAACTGATATGACCTTTCCCTTCTTTTGTTTCTATTTGTTATTGTATTACAAAGCCTTACCCAAGTATTGGATTTAACATATTTATGCATTTATAATTTCAATGCCACTAAAGGCATAGTGCTTTCAATACATTAATAACAAAAAAAATTTAGAGTCAATATCGGAAAATTGCTTCAAAATCAAAGGGATGTACTCCTTATGTTAATGAAGGACCTAGGAATATAACATAGGTCGATGGTTATCATTTTACAAATAACCACAAACTAAATTTAGATACATTATTTTAATAAGCATATAGACAATAGGGAAACATGTCAGGTCTACTAACTTGATAAAATAAGAGCTTAATCGAATCATTCAATGATCCAAACTTAACTATAAATCATTTATAAACTATTACATATTCATATCACTTCATCCATTGAATCCGTATTCCTTGCATTCAAAGCTTATTAACTGACATGAATATGAAATGATTTAATGATTCAAACTTACATGTATAAATTAGTGTTGTTGCAAACAAGTCAAATCTCTATAGATTGTTACCCCTTTGAATATTATTGAAAAATAATCATATGTAAGGGAAGCAAGAATAGATTTTTGTTTGATTCTCTTATGCATGGGAATAATGAATTTTGTTTGGCTTATACATGGAAATTAGTGACTAATTGCTAACTATAAATCATTTATAAACTATTACATATTCATATCACTTCTCCATTGAATTCTTATTCCATACATTCAAAGATTATTACCTAATATGAATATGAAATGATTCAATGATTCAAATTTACCTATAAATTAGTGTTGTTGCAAATGAGTTAAACCACTATAGATTGTTACCCCTTTGAACATTGATGAAAAAAGATCATATGTAATGGAAGTGAGAATAGAGTTTTGTTTGATTATCTTATGCATGTGAACAATGAATTTGGTTTGGCTTATATATGGGAATTAGTATCTAATTTCTAACTAGAACAATTAATGATGATTACTTGAGGGAATGAAAATGACCATTGGTAAAACAAGCCCCTCATGGGCTACCTAAGTAATCAAAGCTTAAAGCGTGTGACTTTTCCTTCACACTTCAATCAAACGTTACATGGACATGTTGAATACATAAAAAGTAGCCAAACTGAAAGGTGAAGTCACTCAATGTCATAAGATTTACATTTAATAATCATTTTTCAATAAATTGATTATTTAAAAAATACTATAACATACAATTTAACTACTCCACTAATAAAACATTTATAATGAGAATAATAAAATTAAAACTCTAAAATATTTAGGGGAAGGGTACTAGTAGTCATTATACCCAACTTCCCACACCCTAAGCTCTTAAATGGTATGTCAAATTTCAACATTTTTTTTGTGGTTTCTTTGTATGCGACTTAAGAGCTTATAGCGCTATTATTTTGGCTTATGGATAGTTACTACAAACAAGGGAAGATTTGTTATATATACAAAGGTCAAAAAGTGGTAATTTCAAAGTGATGTCCAATACATATTCTTTGTTCCCCCAATAACCACTTTGACCACCACAAAATTTGCACAATTGATCCAATACATATGCAAAAATGCCCCAATAATCATGCACTATTGGTACCAATAAAGTTGCACAACTCCTCCAATTGTGTACTTTTTTTGTAACTACTTTGAATTTTTTTAGTGTGCTTTTAATTAACATGTATCAATGAACATTTATTGGAACATGGATGATAACTAGGACCTTTCCCCTATATATAAAATAATACACATGTAGACATCTATATACCCCAATTTATATATGAAAAATCTAAATATTAATACATTAAATCTACAAAGGATATATATACATACAAACACTTTAGGCTTTACAAGAGATCACTAAGGTTGGGATCCCATGGGGGCTTTCAAGATCTATTTTCAAGGAGGAAGGGTCTCATTAAACCAAACACAAATGTTATAGGATTAATTGGAATCTTACCCCGAATAATATCAGCCCCTAGTTTTTAGGGTTGTAGATTTGAACAAGTGAAAATAGGGTGGGGCTAGAAATTGCCCCACTAGTGTAATTTTTTTGTCTTGACACTTGTCAATCATGTGAAATTTTATATTCCCATAAAATTAAAAATTGAAGAGAAAAAAATCTTTATTTATTTATTTTTATCTCTGTATATTAAAAGACCAAGAACTTTCTTAAATTTTGGAGGTTAAAATTTTAAACTGAACTCCACTACTAAATTTCTGAAACAACTTTAAAATATTCCTAAAACTCTCGGCTAATACCCACTATTTTAAAACCCATCCTCAAATTCCAAAACACACCCACATTTGGCATATATATCTCTACACCCGCATTTAAAAACCCACTCTAATTTAAATGGGCTAAATAACCACCTTTCCTCTGGCTCGTCCGCTCTCCAGGTGTTTGAATGTCTCCACAACATCAGAAAACACATACGGATTATTTAGGTCGATCACAGGCTTTAATTTCCCGCTCTCTATATATTCACTGAGCCTTTCCAAATTCCTGCCTTGGGGCTGCTTCAGACCCACATTCACTGCTCTCGGATGTGGGGGAAATGATGCTATGTCTACTATTTTACCTTCCTCCTTTGCAACCACATCGTGAGTTGAATGATTCATTGTTAAAAATGAATAAACATTCGCAAAACAAAAAATATTAAATCGAATGATGAAACAAATTGTAAACAAAATCGAATTTTCATCTACTTGCTCAGAGCTCGCTGGTATAATCCACTTCACCGTGACCGGCCTCTGTGCTTTCACAAACTCCACTTTCCTCGCAGGTTGCAAGTCTAAAACAATTCTAGAAGCTTCAAACTCACTTTTGCCAAATTGATCACATACGCCTTTAATACCGCATTCCTCCTTAATTAATAAACACGTCAGCTCTTCTCAAAATAAACTATGTCGAACGCTAGCTGTGGAGCATTAAAGGAGCAGATAAAAACAAGAATTAGAAGTCACACAACATAACATAATAGCATAACAGCATAACACGAGTTTTAACGTGGTTCACCATAAATGGCTACGTCCACTAGGAAAGCAGGGAATAATCTTATATTAACCAATGATCCAATACAATACACGAACTATACTTATACACTCATATTTAGCTATGAACTCAAGAGTTGGGAGGAGATGAAGGGTCAAATGACCGTTGGGCTTCACATCCCAACAATCGCCCCCGTGAAGTCCAATCGGCACAGCCATGCACTGTCATCCCCTGCATCTCCAGCTTGTCTTCACATCGCAACCAGACTTGAAGTTTTTAACTTCGCCAAATATTGTTCACGAACACTTCAGATGAGTCTCCTCCAAAGCATGTCAGATTTAACAGCCAGAATCATAGTTGGACCTCCACCAGGGGCCCAATCCAAAGCCCTTTTTGTATACAACCAATTCTCTCGAAGGGTCTCCCCTTTCCATGCAAACACAGCTGCAACAACTGAATCCTTAATTTCATTCAAGTACTGAACTCCCGTACACATATTGGGACCAATGGTTTCAAACCCGAAATAGCAAAACTTCTTAGCCAGATCTATGTCCCATCCAAACTCATCAAAGAGGATTACTTCAGGAAGACTACCATCAAGAGGCCTTGCTTCAAAATAAAGCCTGTGAAAGTTGTGCAAGTCATCACATGAGACATCGCTATCTTCCCCTTTAGAAAGCTTCACGGTAAAATTCCCCTCATAAAACGTCAAAAACTCCTCTCTCAGTGAATCGAGGATACTAACCAATCCAATGAATGTTAGATTTTGCCCATAACGTCTCTGTAACATTTCATACATGCACTCCTCCTTTGTAATGGCCTCCATCATTTCATTTCCCAAATATTCAGGAATCGGCATCTCCTCCTCCGACAAATCTAGCTCCATGCGGCCAAAGTCCTCTAGTGCTTCAGGCTGCTCAATGTGCTCCTTTATACGAGCATCATGTTCGCACCTTTTCACTAAGAATAGATTATCATCTATTTGAAATATAACACTGCCTTCTCCTACTGATTCATTTGGTTCACCGCTTTCCATCTGGGCATTAAACTGATCCAGTTTATACACTTTAGGAGGGAAAACAAAGCGGCTGTTGTATTTCCTACAACTACTATCCAGCTCAGCGTCAGACTGTGCTTCCCCTCTAATCACCAGCGAGTTCTCTTCCGCATAAACTTTGACATCATCTCTGTCAAATTTCTGTCCTACCAAATAGCCAGACTTCCCCAAATGCTCCATAAGGAATTTAATTGTCAGGCTTCTCATTCTTTCGGTCTCCTCAACATCATTGTCTGAACTGACATCTTCCAATCCAACCAGGGTCGTCTTTCCATCGTGATCTAATCTGCACTCCATATTCAGTGATGACTTCCCATTTCCTTTGGGCGAGAAATCAATATAAGTGTCGCCCTTGAGAGTAGCAGCATCGGCACCGGCAATGCCGGCAGCGGCAGGAGGCGGCGGCACACGATCATGAGAAGGTTGCTTAACACTAATGCCAGGCTGCATATTACCTGTGACAGACACTATAAGTTGCACACAAGTATTTGGTGGCTACGCATGAGAATAAGGAGGGGTGACAAAACTTTCCTCCGCCCTGTTCTTCTCATTCTCCTTGCCCTCTTTCAAGGTTCCAAACTTAGCACAGGCAAGAAGAACACTGGCAAAAGTTTTTTAGTCTGGCATCATGCCTGCCAATTCCATTTCCCTAAAAAACATCAGGGCTTCCTCAATATTTCCATTATGTCCATATTCCTCCAGAATGTCCGCCATGTGAGAACTTAGAGAATCAAGCTGGTCTTCTCCAGCTAGGGGCACAATTGTTTCACCCACTCTGGGATCAACCTCGTTCACATCTTCGCTACCTTCCACAGTGCTGACGGTGTCAAGCTTCTCCACCAGACCTTTGGCATCATCGCCTTTTTCGTCCTCCGCAGCACCAGAAGAGCCCTTGCCGTGCCTACAATCAGCAACTCCTCTTCTGTCTGGACCTTTCCCGCCACTGCTAGAAGACGAATAGACACTGTCCCTCTCAAAATCTCTCTGCTCAGGAAGAGACTGCCCAGCTTCTACACTCCCCTGTACCGGCACATATACTCCAACATGCTGCCGGTGTATACCTCCAATATAGTCTCTAATTACCAATTGATGAGAATGAGAATCGACAGAGGGAGCCGTGCTAATAACATTTAGAGGATCTTCTAAAATTCGTTGTTCATGGGATGCTAATTCAAACAACGAATTTCCTTCATGGGCAAGCCGCGTATTGACGATTTCTTTGTCAACTTCACCGTCTGGACCTTTCCCACCACTGCCAGCCTGCAGGGCTTTCTTCTCAGAGTCCTCCAAAATGGCCACCATTGCACTCTCAGCCTCTCTGGCTTCACCTGCATACAATTCTGCTTCAAGAAATGGCATATCTTCATCCATTGGAGTGGCTTCTGCAACAAATTGTGCAACCAAGGGAGTTTCATCTATTTCCATCAACGAAATTCCACATTCAACAACAGCAGCAACTGTTTCTTCACGAGGCACTACTTGTGCTTTTAACTTCTTACTTGTGGAATTGTGATCATAATTTCTCACCTTACGTTTCAAGGAATTCCTCACTTCTTCTCGCTCCTCTGGAAGATCAAACGTGACCCTCTTCTTACCTTTCATTGATTTCAGCTTCGGAGATTGATTCCTTTTGTGGAATTCTCAAGACCTTGCATGCCCATGTGACCAAGCCTCTTGAACCAGGGCTCCGTGTCACTATCCACCATTGCCTTCGCAGCTCCCACCTCATTGTGACTCTCCAACACATATAAAGTGTTTAATTTGCTGCCTTCTGCAATCACTCGGGCTCCTTTTGTCACCTTCCATCACTTAGTTCAAAAGTGACTCCACATCCTTGAGAACTCAATTGCCCAACTGAAATTGAATTATGTTTCAGTTGAGGGACATACCTGACATCCCTTAACAACCAACTTTTTCCATTTGTTAGTTTCAACAAAACATCTCCTATGCCAACAATATCAAGAGATTTATTATCTGCAAGAAGGACCTTACCAAAAACACCATTTTGAAAGGTTTTGAAAAATTCCCTACATGAAGTAACATGAAACGAAGCTCCCGTATCTAGCACCCAAGCATTTGTTTCAATTTCTTCTTCGGTTAACAGAAGTACACTATCTTCCATATCTACTCCTTGGCTCTAACCGAGCTCTGATACCAATTGTGGAGCATTAAAGGAGCAGATAAAAACAAGAATTAGAAGTCACACAACATAACATAACATAACAGCATAACACGAGTTTTAACGTGGTTCACCATAAATGGCTACGTCCACCAGGAAAGCAGGGAATAATCTTATATTAACCAATGATCCAACACAATACATGAACTATACTTATACACTCATATTCAGCTATGAACTCAAGAGTTGGGAGGAGATGAAGGGTCAAATGACCGCTTTTCACATCCCAACAAGTGGCGTTAGAGTGCAAGAGGCAACCGGCGGCTTCCTCGAAAAGACAAATTGTTGGGCTTCGCGCCAACAAATGCTCTTCGCCACCGTACTCAGCCAGGTACCACCTGCAGGATTTCCGCCGATTGCCGTGTGGTCACCGTAAACCTCGTCGCCCTTCTTAAACTTGGACACGCCGTCTCCCACATCAGCAATGACTCCTGCCACGTCAGCCCCCGGCACCACCTGCAAAACGGACCCGAAATGTTAATTATTCAATCCAAAACAAAAAAATAAGTCATAAATAAACGATGTTTTAGTTTGAGTATACAGGAAATGGGGCATCTGCGCTGCGCGCGAGGCCATATTGGCGTATCTTGTAATCCACAGGATTGAGAGCAGCTGCGCGAACTTTAATCAAAACCTGGCCAGGCCTTGCGCTTGGAACTTGGATTTCCCCAAATTGCAGGACGTCTAGAGATCCATACTCCTTGTAAAACCATGCCTTCACCATTTTTACTAACAAAAGCTGATTACTCCGCTTTTTACGGGGTAAAATTCTTCGACTACAAATGTTTACTCCGCAATATTTAGAGCGGTTCCGATACTTCGATTCTTATTAAAGCAGTCCACATACATTGATTCCTATTAAAGCGGTCCAGTACATTCAGTGTTCGTTATCATTTACGCGATGAAGGATGTCATCACTTCTTAAAGGAAGATTATTACATTAAAAAATAATTTTGTACAGACATTAATACTTCATATTTGATGCGGTCTTTTACATTCCAAAAATAATTTCTTCAATTTTTCTTATGCATCAATCTGAACTCTTAAAGACAAGGATTTTTAGATATTCATAAATTTATCTCTATAATTACTTCATAATTTGTTTTTTTTATATTTTAAAGAATTAAAAACATAATAATATATTATTAGAAAAGATAGATGTTAAAACGATACATCCTCAAAGTTTATGTAAGATTGAGTTCAAAACAAAAGGTGAAAATAGTCTAAATGAGTCTAAACTCAAATATCAATAAACCTAAAAGCTAATAAGTGAGAGAGCAAGACTAGTAGGAAGTGGATCGCAATCATTGATTTACCTCAAACATGAGCAAGGATAGAACCATCATCAATAGGCTCCTAGTTAGTAAGAGCACCCTCAACCCAATTCATTGCAAGTTGTTAATCACAAATATGAGAACTAGCCAACTCCAAGCAAGAGAACTTGCTAGAATCTAGCCAACTAGGAGCACCTTGCCCATGAGAAGAGATGAAAGACAATTGATAAGACTAATACCACTGATAGGCTTTAGGATCCCGAGAACCTTGCAATTGAGAGTCTTGAGACTAGGAAGGGGAGATTTCATCCTATTTTCTCGGAAGCAAATGTAAAGAAGGGGAGTTGATTATTAGTGTCAATCTCTTTGGTGAAAGAAATACAAAAATTCAAACAAGATGTTTAAGATATATATTTAAAATATATCTTATAGATCTTTATATATCACTTATAAAAACATGTAAAGATCTATAATTTTATATATCTTCATAGATCTTTATATATCTTATAATTTATATAAAGATATTTACTAAAATAGTAATAATTTACATAGAAAAGATATTTAAGAATCACAACGTCTTGAAAAAAAACAATAGATATCCATTTCCATTTGTTTCATTTTTTTGGCCAAACTTACGGCCCACCGCCTTAACATGATTCAACGAGTGTGGACTGCTGAGAAGATATTTATTTTTCCTCGTATTTTTATTTTTGTGTCGCGCTGTCATCGCGGCTTACGTGGACATGGTGAGAGAGGATGATTCTGATACATAGGGCCGCTTCGTTTATTCATACCGGTCTGAAAAGTGTGTGAGTAAAAATGATGAAGGCATGGTTTTGCAAGGAGTACGGATCTATCGACGTTCTGCAATTTGGGGAAATCCAAGTTCCAACTGCAGGGCCTGGCCACGTTTTGATTAAAGTTCATGCGGCTACTCTCAATCCTGTGGATCGCAAGATGCGCGAATTTGGCATCTTCCGTAGCGCGGATGCCCCGTTTCCTGTATACTCAATCAAAACCTCGTTTATTTGTGGTTTAATTTTTTGTTTTGGATTTCATTATAAAGTTTCCCCTCTTTGTTTGTGGTCTGGTTCGCAGACGGTGCTGGGGTGTGACTTAGCAGGAATCGTTGCCGACGTGGGCAAAGGCGTGTCTAAGTTTAAGAAGGGCCACGAGGTTTACGGCGACATTCAAGATTTCACGGTAGGAAGTCCGATGGAGTTGGGCACTGTGGCTGAGTTCACGGTCGGAAGTCCGAGGGAGTTGGGCACTCTGGCTGAGTTCACGGTGGCGGAAGAGCATCTGTTGGCGTTGAAGCCCAGCAATTTGTCTTTCGAGGAAGCCGCCAGTTTGCCGCTTGCGCTCTTAACCGCACTGCAGGCGTTTGACACCGTTGATTTTCAGAAGGGGCAGAGTGTGTTTATTGTGGGAGGCGCAGGGGGCGTGGGGACTCTGGCCATCCAACTGGCAAAGAATGTGTTCGAAGCTTCTAGAATTGTTTCCACTTCCAGCGCGGGGAAAGCGGAATTTGTGAAAAGCCTGGGGGCAGATCTGGTGGTGGATTATACCAAGCAGAGCTACAACCAAGTGGATGAGAAATTTGATTTTGTTTTCGACACCATGGGTGAATTTACAATTTTTTATTTTTTGTATTTTTTGGTTTCCATTAATATTTTTATTTGGATGATGATTTTGAAGAAATGGTTGTGAATCAGGCGAATCATTCAAGTCTTATGTGGTTGCGAAGGAGGGGGGTAAAATTGTAGACATTGCAACATTTCCAGCGCATCCGAGAGCAGTGAATGTGCTTGTGAAACCCCAAGGCAGTAATCTGGAAAGGCTGGGCAAATACATAGAGAGCGGGAAACTGAAACCTGTGATCGACCCAAAGAGCCCGTATGCTTTTTCTGATGTTGTGGAGGCATTCAAACACATGGAAAGCGGACGAGCGAGAGGAAAGATTGTGATTTCCCCCATTGAATGAGCTCTGTTCGTTTCAACGCGTCGAATGTCGTTGCAAAATAAGACTAACATGAACGTAGATAGTTGGCGATCTGGTATTTTCGCGTCTGTTGATCAGACGTGTGTGGAGAGAAGTATGAAATATTTTAATAACGTCAAGGTCACATAATCCTAGCTAGTTGAGCATTTTAATTTTGGGCTTCTCAAAATCTTATGTGGAAATTTCAAATCATTCTCAAATTTTTACAGTAGTTTATTTGGTTAGTCCCCTTCTTAGAATTAAGGTTTTAGGGTCATATCATCAAATATGATGCCACATCAACATGTCTTTTGTTGAAGTGTCCAAGACTCCCAAAAAAAAATGTGAGACTATAGTTGTGCACTAAGTCATGTTTTATTGGTGCGCTAATGTGACATCACATGGTGTGTTTCTTTTTAGATTTAAGGAATACATTTCATTTAATTATGGGTAGTCATCATCAACACTAACAACTTTAAAGTCACAACTATTGGTCCAATATTGCTAAAAAATTTGGGCATTAAATCAACAAGTGCTATAACAACTATTCTAACATGCTCAGGTATTGGATCCTCTCCCTTATGTAGCAGTGATAACTTTTTGTTCATACTTTTAGCACTTGCACCCTCTGAAGGTGCAATGGAAGAACATACTTTTATTATTTTATGTTATATCAATATATTTTAACTTATGCAAAATTAATAAAATTGTATTTAAACAAAATAAAAATTTTAAGAAATGGAATGAGGTTTTTTTATTTTTAATGTGTTAGTAGTAGTTGATTTTTTGTTTGATTTAATTTTAATAAGAAAAATATTGGCATCTATGATAGTAATTTTCCAAATTTTGTACTATTGATCACATATATTATTTTTATAATTTAAAATTAGTCATTTAAATAATCTTTAAAAATTGATAAAATTAAATCACACTACTAAATACATGTTAAACCTAAAAAAACATATATTTCATTAACATAATCTTGTAATAATACAAAACATAACTTATTCCAGCAAAATGAAAGTAACTAAGATTATATTTTACAATGTGCACCAAATTTCATTATAAATCTTAACATGACTTCCAAAAGGTTTTTTTTTTAAGGGGAGATTTGACACTTTCCAATTGGAATTTGTCCATGATAGAACCATTACATTAAGACAATGCATTGAGATCAATCATTATATTAAGAATATACATAGAGATATCCTTAAGGTGGGTGTTTTGTTGAACATATGTTGTCATTGATGTCAAAGGAGTTATGTCAAGGAGTATTGTCTTTGTTGTTAAAGGGGTAATGCAATAGTACAATGAGAATGAAATGTAATCCTACTTGAATTATCATTCATGTTGATAGATGTAATCCAGAAGTCTAATCCAAAATGTTTGAGCTCAGTTACTTAGGGCAAAGAGATTTCTCTAGCAACATACTTATGTTTTGTACTCCTCTTTGGATGCGATTTTTTGGTCTCTGGTTTGAAAGGAGAGTATGCCTACACATATCCTATCTTATTCCAAAGTTTCCAGGATTTATGTTTAGCATGCACAAAGATTGAAGTGACAAAAGGGTCACTATGCTTGTTAGTTAATCAATTGTTGTTCTGAAACTGTGTGACAACAACTTCTAGCATGTGACCTTCAGATTACCTCCCAAAGTAGATCATGATCATGCTATCCAACTAGTATTAGGTCACCATCCACTACTCATGATCTCTTCCTTGAGGGCACACCTAAAGGTTAGAGTAATAGAAGAACACATTCAACACCACCAAGGAGTAGTCTCTATCCTTATGGAGAAATAAACAATGGTACATAACATAATGAAGTACCAAGATAATTAGTTTAGAATTTCAACCAAGAGAGAGTTACTAGAGCTTGATGAGGAAAGTAAAACTATTTTGGAACTTAAGGGAATCCTTTAGAGATGCACTAAAAGGCTACAAATGAAGATGATTATAGGCTATCTAATCAAGTGTCCAATATTCTAACTTATGAAGATGCAACATGGGAAGGTGAAGCATTCATTAACAATCATCCAAGTATTATCAAGATTGAGGACAATATTGTTTTAATAAGGAGAGAGACATGATATAGTTACACCTTAAAGTTGTAATATAAATTATGATACTTGCAATTGACTTGCAACTAGCATAACCCATAAATAAGATACAATTATTTATAAAGTCATATATAGGTAGTTAGGTCAACTTGATTTGTTCCTTTGGTTGTGAGAATGGTGTCTTTTATATCAATTCTTGGACATATATTATTCTCCATTTTCACCATTCTTTCATTTTTTACTTCATGCTAGTCATTTATCTTTTTGTTTTGTATTGCATATTGCATATACCTTCTTCCAACTAGCTCTCTTTATCATACAATGGTTAGGAATTACAATTGATTTCATGCAGAATCCAAACTCCAAGTCAATATCCTCTTTGTTAGGACTTTTTCTGGATGTGTAGGAATTATTGCCCTGACTTCTAATTCGTGGTCTTGCCATGTTGAGGCTTGATAATGTAAAATATATATTTTTTATGGGTGACTATAGGATCATGATGGGCCAAATAGTGGCAATAGAAAAAAATGCATTTTTACGTAGCCAAAATCTTGATACAATATTTGAATTTTTGTATGGGTCAGATAAAAAGTGGATTTTGATTTGGTAATACCAAACCAGAATGGATATTCATTATGAAAAAATGGATATCCATTTTGTAGGTTACTGATCCCCCCTTTATTTTTTCTAAAGAAATACACTTTAATTAAATAGACATAAATTTTGCATTACTAATTAGATTTTTTTATTTTATACAGGTGTTGAAAAAGATGATTTAGAGCTCTACATGTTAGGAATAGGATTGTGGAGAAATAGAATATTTAAAATAGAATTTAAAAAATTACCATAAAAAAATAGAGATTAGTTATTATCATCAAATTATGTATTGTGTTTTTATTGAAGAGTATTGGAGGTAGGGGGAAACCCCCAATTGTCGTCCATGATCCAATTGTTGTTTACTCCTTATTCACTTCACCCCCCAATAATCGTTTACAGTTTAGTCATTACATTGTTTTAATTATGCCAATAAAAATTTACAAATTACACCAATATATGTTCACTACTGAATGTGTAGTTGACCAAAAAATAAAAACACATTGAAAACTATTGAAAACACCTTAAATTTTTTTGGGTTTTTATTGGTTGTCTAATGAATGGGTGCTGGCAAAGTGGTAAAGATGCAGGGGATGGAGGTTTAAAAACACCCTTTTTGAGCACTTTTCCCTTTACGGGTTCCACAAGGCGTGTTTTAAATACCTAGAAGCCAAAATTTTCTTTTTAAGGTCCTAACTCGCTTATGAAGAAGCCCCAAAAAAAATTGAAGTCAGACCTATTTAACACTCTGCACGAATGAGCGAAGTTAGCCCTAGTGGCTACTGGTACATTTCCCCTAATCCTTTTGAAATGGCTTAAAAGGTTTTTTCATTGAAGTGACTTATTAGTCTCAAGTATTTTTTGCATATTTACTATTATATTATTCTATTGAAAAAGATTTGTTACCAAAAATATGTTATAACCATGAATCTAATACACAATATATGGCATATGGATGCATCTAACTAGTGTCAACGCTCTTTAAGTTAATCGTACAAGATATGCAAAATAAACATGTAGTTCTTGACTATATCGTTAGAACTTTATCAAACACCTTTCAAGGATTTGTTATGCAATGATGGTTAGTTTCAAAGAATAGGATTGAAACCAATATGTTTTGGGGGGCTTTAATAACAAAGTTGGTCTTCATGCCTTCTTGCATATAGTAGTTGGCAAACCTTTTTAGACAATATGATAAACAACTAGTTCATAGTAGATGGCTTGAGCCATACTTTACATGGTTTATTTTCTATTAGTTTTTTCTCTCTTTTTTTCTTTTGCTAATGAAGCTATTTTTGACCATTACACTATATTAAGTTTTATTTTATGTTTTTATTAATGTAGTTGTTTAGTTTGAGCATCAAATAATTTTATTAATATTTATGAAAAAATAGGATTTTGTGTGTATATTTTCATGTGAGTGTCTAAGAACTACTAATACCATAATGTAATATAGTTATTGAACATAAATTAATGCTTTATGTTTAATCACCAAAAAGAGGGATGCATACAAGAATATTAAAGTTTGCATAGTATTTTATGTGCATGCAAGTATTTGTACATAGATGTTGCTAGACAATATTAATGAAAAATATGTAGGTTTTTGATAGAAAATAGTTTTTAGTTGGGTAAGTGCAATATGAAGAGGATAGAAAATTAGAGGAAGGGATAACTTTTTGTCTAAAAATCGAAGTTGTTATATTTGGAGTAAAAATTCAAGGCACTTCTAAATACAATATGAATATGGTGTAAAATTACAAAATATAGAATTGTGAATCTAGCTTTCAAATATGCAATTTATTCTAATATCCATATGTTAAAAAGTTTCTTAATTTAAAGATGTACAAACTTGACATTTTTCTTTTTTTTTGACAAAGGCATAAACATGTGCACAAATGAATGATATAAAAAATAATAAATGAAAATATTTTTCAAAATCATTTTATAGACAAATACAATTAATATTATACATGGTATGAATTTTCTAAGATATTTATATTATCAAATACATTATTTTATTAGTTATAACTAAACTCAAACTTTTTATACATAGCCATCCTAACTTGACCCAAAATAATTTGAACATATTTTTTTAATGTGAAAAACTTAATATAAAACATCTATTCAATGGTCAAATTTATAATTGTCTACATCTATTAATTAATTAAAATTGATCTTATGAATTTCAATTAATTAATAAATGTGGTGAAATGTGCATCGTGAGTTCTGGATAAACAATACATTCGTTGACATTTGAATGAAGATTTGAATAAGCCTAAAATGCTTATTGTAAATGAAGATTTGAATAAGCGTAAATGTTTTTGTAAAAACATGACTTCCTTACGATGTCGTCACCCCTTACGTTGATGCCCACAGAGAGCAGGATTATTATATATACCCATCTCATTCCAGTCTGGAGAGATCAGCAGTTGTAAGTAAAAATGGTGAAGGCATGGTTTTACAAGGAGTATGGATCTCTAGATGTTCTGCAATTTGGAGAAATCCAAGTTCCAAGTGCAGGGCCTGGCCAAGTTTTGGTTAAAGTTCGCGCAGCTGCTCTCAATCCTGTGGATTCCATGATACGCCAAAATGGCATCCTGCGCACTGCGGATGCCCCGTTTCCTGTATACTCAAACAAAACCTCGTCGATTTGTGGTTTTAAGTTTTGTTTTAGATTAATTGATGAAAAGTGAATAAGATTTCCCCTCTTTGGTGGGCGTCTGGTTTGCAGGTGGTGCCGGGTTCTGACGTGGCAGGAGTCGTTGCTGATGTGGGCGACGGAGTATCAAAGTTTAAAAAGGGGGACGAAGTTTGCGGCGACATTCTGGAAATTGTGGAGCGAAATGCCAAGCAGGTGGGTACTCTGGCTGAGTAGACAGTGGCGGAAGAGCATCTGTTGGCGTTGAAGCCCAGCAATTTGTCGTTCGAGGAAGCCGCCAGTTTGCCGCTTGCGCTCTTAACCGCCCTGCTGGCGTTCGACACGGTTGATTTTGAGAAGGGGCAGAGCGTGTTTATTGTGGGCGGTGCAGGAGGCGTGGGCACTCTGGCGATCCAGCTGGCAAAGCAGGTTTTCGAAGCTTCTAGAATTGTTTCGACTTGCAGCACGGGGAAAGTGGAGTTTGTGAAGAGGCTGGGGGCAGATCTGGTGGTGGATTATACCAAGCAGAGCTACGAACAAGTAGATGAGAAATTCGATTTTGTTTTTGATACCGTAGGTGTGTTTACAATTTGTTTCTGTCATTCAATTTGATAGTTTTTTTTGGGAGATTTGAAGGAAGGGGTCTGATTTGTTTTTCGTTTTTTAACAGGTGAATCGTCCAAGTCTCATGTGGTTGCAAAGGAGGAAGGTAAAATTGTAGACATAGTAACATTTCCCCCGCATCCGAGAGCAGTAAATGTGCATCTGACGCAGCCCAAAGGCAGGAATCTAGAAGGCTCAGCGAATACATAGAGAGCGGTAAACTGAAAGCTGTGATTGATCCAAAAAGCCCATATGCGTTTTCTGATGTTGTGGAGGCATTCAAACACGTGGAGAGCGGACGAGCCAGAGGAAAGATCGTTATTTCCCCCATTTGAGGCAGCAGCGTTTTTTCATTACGTGTAGAATAGAAAAGATTCAAGTCGAATGTAAATGCCAGTATGTTAATAATGATATCTAATAAGGCCCACTAGTGTTTGTGTAATAAGGACTTGAAAAGATAGCAGTCGCTGTTCGAGCTCCCATGCGGGGATGGCTGTTTATCATTTGGAGATATACTAGGGGAGAGGACCTTCAGCATGTTTCAATAGTTGTGATAGTAGTTGTTTATATAATGCTCAATATTTTTATTAATATTGGATCAATAGTTGTGACTTTAAAGTTGTTAGTGTTGATGATGACTACCCATAATTAAACAAAATGTATTCCTTTGATCTAAAAAGCAACCAATCATGTGATTCCACATCAGCTCTCAATAAAACACATTGTGAATTCACAAGTATTGGTCTCACTTTTTTTTTGGGCCTTTTTGGACAACTTGACAAAAAGCATGCTGACGTGGCATCATATTTGATGATGTGGCCCTAAAACCTTAGTTATAAGCAGGGGACTTGCCAAGTAAGCTGCTGTAAAAAATTGGGAGTGATTTGAAATTTCCACATAGGATAATTACAAGCGCAAAGTTAGGGCGCACAACTACTGGGTCCTTTCCTCTATATTGATATTTAGATTTTCTGTATATATATATTGTGGGATATATAAATGTTTAATGTTTTTTTTTTAAATTAGATGATTAAATTGTATGTTGATTTATTAGATGATTATATTCTATGTTGATGGTATTATTTGTATTATTGATTTAATTGAAAAATGTTTATTAAATGTAAATTTTATGATATTGAGTGATCTCAATTTTTATTTTGGCTAGTTTTTATGTATTGGATAGATGCATGTAACATTTCATTGAAGTGTGTAGGTAGAGGTAAACATTGGGCTTATCTCACACACTCAACTTTGGTTTCTTAGGTAACCCATGTGGGGCTTGTTTAACCCATCTATTTCATCAATGTTTGTTTTTGTTCCTTTATGAAATGATCATTAATTGTTTCTAGTTAGCAATTAGTCACTAATTACCATGTATAAGCTAAACCAAATGAACATTGTTCTCATGCATAAGACAATCAAACAACTTTATTCTAACTTCCCTTACATACAATCCTTTTTTGTCAATGTTCAAAGGAGTAACAATCTATAGCGACTCAACCCATTTGTAACAACACTAATTATATAGGTAAGTTTGAATCACTAAATCATTCCATATTCATATTAGTTAATAATATGTGAATGAATGGAATAAACATTCAATGGAAGAAGTGACATGAATATGTTTACAATAGTCTATAAATGATTATACTTAAGCCTTAATCATTGAATGATTCCATTGACTTATTTTTTCCTAGTAGATATGACATGTTCCATTATTGTCTATATGCTTATTATAATAAAGTATGTGAATTTAGTTTGTGGTTATTTTTAAAATGATAATCATCAACCTATGTTATAATTCTAAGTCCTTTATCATCATAAGGAATTTGTTCCTATGATTTTGAATTAGTTTTCTTTTATTGACTTTGAAACAATGTGTTATTAATTGATTGAAAGCACTATGCATTTAGTGGTATTGAAATTTTAAATGCATAGATATGTTTAAGCCAATACTTGGGCAAGGCCTTGCAATACAATAACAAATAAAGAATAAAGAAGGGAAAGATCATATCCATTATAAACTATGAAAGACAATGAAGAATCATTTCCAATGGGATGTTGTTATAAAGAGGATAAGCACTAGTTCATAAAAATATAGTATCATTTGCTTTAAACGAAAATTTAAAACATTAGCATTTGATTTTCCTTCTCAAACACTAGCTTTGTAAAATTCCTTTATCCTTTCATGGATGTCCATACCCTAGTTTGGCATAGATAGGGTGGATGCCAACAAAGGTTGTGAAATTTTCCTTTACAACTATCACTTGCATTTGTTTGAAAATTTTTAAAGCCTTCTCAATAAATCTATTTTGTGCATATACTACAATCATAACATTCCTTTAGATCACATTTCTTTGAGGCATCTAGTCAAATAATTCACATCCCTTGTCTATGATTCCACATTTTGTATACATGTCTACTAGAGCATTTCCAACTACAACATTTGACAAAATTTATTTAGTCTTTATGCCTTTATGGATACATATACCATGTTCGAAACATCTCATTTTGGCATGAGATAGGAGTGCACTTAGAAATATAAATTGATTAGGTTGGAGACCTATTTGTTGTAGATGGTGAAATAGTGAGACTAACTCACAAGGGTACTTATGTCTTCTATATGTTGCAGTAATCATATTGCATGAGAGGTTATCTAATTTCTTTATGTGATCAAACTCTTTACAAGCATCCAACAAACTTCTGCACTTCACATTACAGTGACTATAAAAATATAGAACATTATTTTGTATTTTTGAATCTTATGTGTGCTATGAGTTAGGATGTTGTAGGTATTCTTTACACTATGATGTAAATAATGAGTTTGGTTTGGCTTATACATGAGAAATAGGTGATGACTATTGTTCAGGCCATATTCATGTCATTTATAAACTATGATAGACTATGAAGAATCAATTTTTAATCATCTACAATAAAAATGATAAGCTCTAGTTCATAAAAATATAGTGTCCTTCACTTCAAACAATTTTTAAAAAAATCAACAAATTTGGTTTTCCTTCTAAAACACTTGTTTTGTTAAAATTCTTGCTTCATGTGTGTATAAATACAAAGAATTATATTTTTTACAAGCCACTAGTTGGGATTTACTCATTTACTAAGTATATTACATTTATACATTTTGAAGAAGAAAGTGCAAATCAAATACATTCTTTCTACATTCTTTTGTGCCTTTTCCTTTTTGCCAACTTAGAAGATCCAAACCATGAATCATGTGTGTTATCATATACATGATAATTTAGAAGATTGTGTCAAGGAAATATTTTATTAGAACTCCTTAATCTAAAAACAAAATGTAAAATATTGAACTTAAATGTGTTTCTCTCTCAAATAATTTGCATTTCCTTTTCTTAAAACATTAAAAATAAATGGGATTAGAAAAAATTATAAGGTATCCATGTCCATATATGTTCATATGAGCAACAAGAAAGATTCCCAAACAAGAAAAAAAATAAAAATTTAACCACTTGGCAACTTACACAATGGGGACAAGGTTCGATAAGGGGTGAAAAGGAAAAACATTGACCTGGTGATTCTATTCTTGCCTTTTTAAAATCATTTAATAACGATAGCCATTTCTCATTGTTTCATTTATTTTCTTTTCTTTTTATCCATCCATTGTCCTATCATATTTCCTCTTCTCACAATTGAGGAATTCAACTTGAGGTATTAGGATTAAGCATACAAATACACAGTTAAATACAAAGAAATTTAAATCCATTCATGGGAACTTTCCTTGAAAAATAGTGAAAAAATTCAAACAAATGTGTAATTTCTTAGCAATCATGGTTTATCAAATTATATAGTTTTCTTAGCACTAAGAGAGTGGATCCTATAATATTAGCTTATGCAAATCTTGTTAACACACATAAATGGAATATGCAAAGGATATTTCCTATTTCCTTATAGGGAATCAATGGACACCTCTTGAATTCTTAGAGAACAACAAATTACATCACATTTCTCTTGCAACACAAGTAGAAGTCTTACAATATCAAATAAATTCTATGAATAATAACAATCACCTTGTTTATAAACTTTTTCCCTTAAGTATTGGGAAACTTCAATTATGCCTCCACATTTAGGTGATCCCACATAAGTGGGTTACAATTGAATTCACGAAGAAAAAATCCTTGGATGCTAAAAAAAATTGGGTTTTAAGGGGTTCACTTGAAGGGGGGTGTTCGAGCGAACTCAAAAAAGGGTTCGCTCGAACACCCCCTTCAAACGAACTCTTTTCTCAAGGCATGTTCGCTCGAACCCCCTTTTAGTGGGATTTTCCTAATGAAACAAAGGGAAGTAGGGAAAAAAAGGGGGTTTGTGTGAACCCCCTTCGCTAGAAGGGGTCCACAGGGTTTGCTAGAACAGGGGTGATGGAAACCCTACAAATTTTCATGTTCCATCCCAAAATTCTGATAAATCTTGGTTTGAATCCATCCTAGGGGCTTACGGTTTTGTTTATCATCTTTGTTATAAGGTTTTTGGTTACCTAAGATCCTTCCTAAACAACCCTCAAACTTGTGTCCTTGTCAAAGCTCTAATTTTTCATTGGCCTTCTGTTGCCCATCCTTGGTCATGCTAAAACATCTTATGCCAATAGAGCTCATGGAGTAATCGGTCCCTCATGTCTAGATTCAAAATTCTTTTATTTTATAAGGTTGATCGATTGACCTTATTTGGCCTTTACATCCTTTGAAAATAATATGTTTTAGGTTCTTTAAGGCCTTTTATACGTCGTCCTAGGTGATCCCCTTCTTAAAAACAACTTTCAAGCATGTGCTTAATTATCCCACCTTAGTTTTGTCTACCATTTCATTTATCACTCATCGTGGATAGCTTTAGAAATGTAAACTTACATTAGCGATGAGCAATGAGTGATATTTCTTCTATTTCACGCATCATAGATGGGTTTCCAATGTTGAGTATTAAATTAGCTATGGACAATACATGTGTTCTATGTGTTATCGTTGGTTTCCTTCATATTGCTAATCACTTGAGAGTCTTGTGAATGAATTAGTGATACACGATATATGTGCATCTTTCATTATCATTGGGATTTCTTTTATCACTAATTTCTTATAAGTTTTATGATGACTATTGGTGATGCGCAATGGCCCTTGGTGCTCTTTATATTCACTCCTATCACTCATCACAGATTCTCCAAGATTTGAGTTTCAAAATAGCGATGAGTGATGGAGTTATTTGTGCAAACTTTATTTTTCTGATTTGAATTGCTCCAGTGAGCAATGAATTATGTGCCTTTGATTTTCATGTAGGTGCACATGTCTTAATCTTGTTCCATTGCCTTATCTCCTATCACTGATATGATCTGGAATTCAAAGCATAAATCAACGATACGTGATGGGAAATGAATGTGATCAAGGATGACCCTAAACTCAACAATGGATATCTTATCGTGCAGATATTCACATCGCTGATAAGACTTGTGGAAGCTGAAATGTATCAGCAATGAGCGATGACTAATAAATGAAGGATAATGTTGCAGCATCCTGAGGACATTATTTAAGGTAGAAAAGAAAGTAGCGAGCTGGGAGAAGAACCATTAATGTGGTTTTAAAACAAAATGATCAATAACATTGGTTTGAGTATGAATGACTAAATGTCAGTTCGCTCATGCGAGCTTTCTATCAAACATTAATGGTGACATGTTCCATTTCCCGGCCATAAAGAAGGTGACTGGCTTGTTTCTTTCACATTTGGAACTGCTCAAGAGTGGAAAAGAAATCCAGAAGCTAAGGAAATAGTGTGGAGGACTCTAGCAAGCAATTGCAGTAGCATTAATACCAGTTATTCACCCGGGTAAGCAAAGTGTTGTATTTCTTCCAGTTAAAAATGCTAAATTGTGCTATTCTAAAAAATAGTGAGGAATTTGGGAGATAATTTGCTTATGGTTTATTCATTGAGTATCCTCTTTTAGGGTAATACACATTATGTGAGGTTTGGGGGTATTGTGTTTTGTAAATTATGTCTTGTGTTTTAAAGTTGGGTAGGTCTTTCTAATCAAGAAAATTGTAAACCCTAGCCTTAGCGCATTGTAAATATGAGTGACCCAGAGCCCAGTGAGTCAAGTATTAGGCTGGAGAGGAAACCAAATAAAAAGAGAGTTAAAAGGATTAAGACCTAGGATGTTTCATCTGCGATTAAGCCATAGCCACCTACAACACCTAACCCTACGCCAATTACCCCTATGGCGTCCTCAAGGTCTAGAAGTACAAAGAAGAATCAATAGAAATTTAGGGAAGAAGCCTCAAGAGAAGTAAAAGAGGGTGGGTCATGAATTGGAAAGATACCTACTGGCCAAGTTGTTATAACAAGCAGGTTAATTGACAATGCTAGTGAAATTGGAGAGTTGGCACAACCTTAAGGTGGATGGCAATTGTTCTTATATGCTTTTAATATGAGGACTGCTAGTAAGCTGACATGTTATCTATGGGGGCTTAACCCTGGGAAGCTGGTAGTACCTAATGTATTTATGGAGGTGGATGTAATGATGGAGTTAGCTAAGCATTATGACCCCACAAACAAAAGAATCAAGAGTGAAAATGGAAATGTCATCCTTGAAGTGACAAGGGATAAGATTGTGGCAATATTTGGGTTGAATCCCAATTACATTGTAAACATCAAGCATTTAGCTCTATATGAGGAATATGAGCACAACAAATTTGGATAGAGAAATAGGCTGCTTGTTCAACATAGAAAGAGCAAGGAGAGATTTCTTCCTTAAGATATTGAGCCCTTTAAATGGGAAGAATTTGTGGATTATTTTAAGAACACATATTACTACCTAAATTGGTTCTAGCTCGAAGCTTTGAGGCAAGGATAGCCACTGACCTATTGGTGATGACAACATATATAAAGGCTCATAACTAGAACACTGGTTTTGATTATGCCGCTTTTGTAATAGTTCATTGACAATGAGGAATATCATGTATCCCATTTGCATGAGCTAGAGTTATTAGATGAGAAGATACATAATGCATTAGTCCACTTACAAGCATATCAAAATAATCTCCATCATAGCTATAAGAAAAGATTTCAAGTTTGAAATTTTTGATATTGGTGATTTGGTCCTAAAAGAGAATCTGAAGAATCAAATGGATCAAGAGAAACCCAAAAACTTTGAGCCTAATTGGTTGGGTCCTTACATCATAACTACAACATATGGATCCAACACTTATCAACTTGATACTCCACAAGTTGAACCACTACCAGAGCCCATCAATAGCATGCACCTTCACAAGTACTATACCTAGCTTTTAGAGAATCCCATAAAAAAAAGGTAAAAAAGAAAAAAAAATCATTTCCTTGATAAAAACCTGGCAAACAGGCATCTCGGTGAGACCCAAAAAAATAGAGAAATAAAAAATAGTAAAGAGAAATAATCTGTCCAATAGTGAAAACCACTTTGGTTTCACTTTAGATAAGTGCCATGGTGAAAACCTGGCAAACAAACGCCATGTGTAGTCAAACTTTGCTCCATCATCTACTATCCTTGTATCTAATTTTTCACATCCATCCATGATCCCTCACACATATTCCACTCCATAGTTAATCATGTATTTCCCATCCACTCATAATAAAGCTTAGTCATCTTTCTCATGGCTTGATAATTGTTGAAGTTTAGCATCTTTCACTTTCCATAACTATCCACAATAAGTTTTTCCCATCCCCTTTGTCCATAATAAGCTAGCCCTATACCTGAATGGGGGAACTTCCTTCACCTATGTCTCATAGGGGATCCTAGACATGGTTCAATAATAAAAAAATTCTAAGAAAATCCAAAAAAAAGGTCAAAACATTAGAAAATACAAAAAAAAAAAAACACTCCAAAAATCTAAAAAAATTGGAAAATGTTAAAAACTCCAAAAACAATGTATCTGTCATTCTAATTAGGTGAGCTATGGTGCCTCTACAACTTCACATAGGAAAGGCCATAATCGATGATCCCCTGAGGCTTAGGTTAGTCCCTTAGGTATTGTCATAACAAGTTGTTAGTCCATTCATATCTGTGATCCCTAATAAACTATCCATGGTCAGAGTCAATTGAACTATGTTTTCTTTGTGCTTTATGTTGGCAAGGCCATAATTGATGAGCCCTCAAGGCATTAGGTCAATCCCTTATGGTTTTTCATAACAAGGTCTCCATCTATCATGATCATCACCTTGCAATAAAATGTCTCTTGCTAAGGTTGACATGTTGATCAAACATAAATAATAAATCATTGAATAAGAGAACTGAGCTTAACCAAATCATGAAACAATAGATCAAGCTATCCAACTAGCCTCCAATCCAAATAGATCAATTGCCTAAAACATAGGTACCTACCTATCAAACATTGAACAATCCTCATCAACCATCAAATAGTCTTATACAAAATGTGCATTGTCGGGATCCCTGGTCTTATATGACATGATGCATTTCTAAAACTAGACTCTATCTAGAAGCCTATCACTAGTCTTATACAGGTTGTTGCACTCTTGAAACAAAACTCCATATCTTGTACAAGGTGTACCATTTCTGAAACCATATACTATCCTATCATTTGTCTTATACAATATGTTGCATCATCAGGATCCCTAGTCTTATATGACATGCATTCATTCCTGAAACTAGACACTATCATTATCCAGAATCTGATCATATAATTTGACAAAAGATCTAAATGGTTGTTGACTCTGTTGGTCTAGTTTGTCTTATCTTTTTACTAATTTATCTTTGGTCATGTTACTATGCCCCTCGAGGAGGTCCATAAGTGATGAGAGGAGTGTTGATGGATCATGACCTTTTTCTCTTTGATTTTTGTTTGCGGTTTGTCTTGGCAATATGATTGGGGAAAATAGGCTCCTTTTGTGTGCTTGAGGTTTCGCTTCACATATTCAAAATATCCTAGGCAAGCTAAAGCTTATCTAATGCTTTCTTGTGTCAAGATCAACATGCCTGGTGGTTACTTCCTCACATATTCTGACAAGGTTCTATGCTTACTAGTCTGCATCATGACACTCCTTGTTTGTCGTGTATTTTTTTTGCAAGGGATAACATATTACACCTTGGTCCATGTCATATCTTGGTGTTTCATATCCATTGCCATAATAAGTTTTGTGATGATAATTATGCAATAAAATCAAAGCTTAGTCATTTATTAGCAAGATCTCAAGATAGAAATCCTAATTCATCCATTTCATTTTCCATCCTCACTAACTTCTTTCCACACTAACATCTCATTCATCCAACCCTACACTTATCCTGATAGTGTATTGTAACACACAAACATTGATCAATCTCTTGCATGACCACCTAAAAATTGATCATAGGCCCTCACCATGGGACCTCTCTCACTAACCTGACATACTCTGCTACCCCCACTGGTTGTCCCTATCACTCACTAAACTGTCTAAGCACTCTCTTTGACAGGTGTCTCTTGATTGCAATGCAAGGCCAATTAATTATGGTTCAGGGCTAGTCAATTATGACACACACAAAAATGAGGGTTTCTAACTTCCTAGGGTTTCTAATAGATGCACCATTTTAACTAATAATTGCAATGTACTAGCTGACAATTATGGTGTTCTACTTTTTGGCCTAGAGTTGATGTTTTCTAAGTAGTTTTCCATTTTTGGAAATTTCCAAGTTTGATCATAAAACACAACAAACACTTGAAAAATAGATTTGGATGATTTTGAATCTTTGACTTTTCTTTCACAAAACTCACTTGAACTTGGTTCACAAACAATAAGCAAGCACAACCTAGCTAGTAGTAATTGGGTTATCTACTAAAGTGGGCATACCTCACCCTTTCAAGTGATGTATATCTGAGAAAAAAGAGTGGATGAAGTTAGAGTATGCCAATGTCATATACCACCTTAACACCTCTTACCTTGAAAGGATGAAATCCAAACAAGGAATTGTGCCACCTCAACCAAGAATCGAACGTGGTACGTAACTTCAAGGTATGATCCGCATCCCTTGCACCAATAATAGTAGATGGCCAAAATAGGTCTTAGGTTTCTAAAAACATTGCTTCTTACTCATGTCTAAACTCTGAAGAACACCATGGCCTAACAATGATGAAAGACCAAAGTATCTAACCCCTTTGTGGAATCACCCGCAATCGCCCCATTAGGGCTCAAATGGATTATGCTCACCTTTCAATTTTTGTACTTTTATATAGCATACTAGAGGTATATATGTTGGTGGTCATTCTCAGGGGTGACACTCCACTTGCAGGCCCACCCTACTCAAAAAGAAAAATGGAAGGCTTATGCAATGGTCTTTCTCATCACCTAGGAATCACACATAGGACAAGGGGAGATGATATTTTACGTAAACACGCCTTTGGTAATAACACATGCATACAAGTGCACAAAACATGGAAGACACATGTTCTTTTAAAGCACCAATTCCAAATGTTCTTAATTTAGAAATCACAAACATACTATGGAACCTTACAATAAATTGGATTACTAGTTTAGATCAAAAGGTCTTCTCCCAACAATTGCCACAAGCTAAAAAATCAGATATTAGTAACCAAAAACCTCTACCCTAATGAATACAAAAATTAGAAAATGAAAATATCATATTTATACCCCCTTCTTATTATGACAATTAGATGCAGTGTACAAAGGCTCAAATGCAATACATTATAATGCATCACAAAAATCAATAGATCTGGTTTACGAAACAATGATTGTAGCATATAGAATGGCGACTACAACATACTGTCAAACTATTATGTTGTTCTAGGGCACAACTACAGTGCGGAAACCTGTGACTACAAAAACAAAGAGATCTAATAAAAAATAGTAAATCTGGTAATGGAAATGATGTAAGCAGATTGTTAGAATGTTAGAATAATAACCAGTAGCCAATAAAATGATCTAAAATAGCAATGATTGAATAGTTTTGACTTTTTCAAGATAACAACCAGATGCATCATTATGGGTGACAGATGTGGTGTAGAAAACCTTGCATGTATCACGTCATACAATAATTGCAACATTTGAAGGCTCAATTGTGGTGCTACACAAGATGATTGTGTCACACTCCTCAAAATAAAAATTTCTCAAAACTTTTGAAAAATCTGGTTAGTTCACTCCAGGTTCACCAAATGTAGAT
>VDFB02062460.1:0-17561 GCA_007258455.2 Sequoia sempervirens
TACTCTTTGAAGCTATCTACCATTTTCTTGTATGGAATTAGTTTATCATCCTTGGTGTAATAATCATTGTTAACCTATCTCACTATCAGCTGGGAATCTCCAAAAACCTATAGTTCTTGAATTTTCCATTGGATATCTGTCCTCAACTCTGTGATAAGGGCTTCATACTCAACTATATTTTTTGTGCACAAAAATGCTAACCTATATGACTTTGGGATGCAATCACCTTGTGGGGTGATGAATAGAATGTCTGATTCATATCCTTGCTATGTGTGACCCATCAAAGTATAATTTCCATTGATTTGTCATTGTTAGAGTGAATATAGCTTCATTTGGAAACTCAAATACTAAGGGATTGTTTGCATATAGTAGTGCTTCAACAAATTGATCAACGATAACTTATCCTTTGAGTGCCTTGCAATCTATGTACTCAATTCCAAAATATCTAAGGATCATCACCCATTTTTCCATGCAACCTATGAGGATAGCCTTTGATAACAAATACTTTAGTGGATCGACTTGAGAAATAAGCTTGATTTCATGACTAAGCATATAGTGTCTGAGCTTTTGAGATGGGAAGACTACTGCTAAACATGCTCTCTTAATTGGTGTGTAGTTAAGATCAAACCCACCTAAGGTCCTACTAATATAATAAATAGCCCTTTCCTTTACTATTTCATCCTGTTGTGCCAAGAGAGAGCCTAGTGTTGTTGAAGTTGTTGACATGCATATTATTAAAGGTTTGCCTATGATCGGTGGCACTAGGATCAGTGGTGTTGCTAGATAATATTTTAATTGCTGGAGTGATTGTTCACAATGATTATCCCATTTGAAGGCCACACCTTGATGAAGAAGGTGTGTAAATGGGTGACACTTGTCTGCCAACTGTGCGATAAACCTCCTGATGGATTGTAACTTTCCTTGAAGGATTCTAAGCTGCTTCAATGTTTTAGGTGGAGACATTTTCATGATTTCTTTGACTTTGGTAGGGTCCACCTCAATTCCCCTTCATGATACAATGTACCCAAAATTTTTATCAGTAGTGACTCTAAAGACACATTTTTTTTGGATTCAATCTCACCTGATATTTTTCAACCTGTCAAATATTTTAGCCAATACTTCCATATGTCCTTTCTTTGTTACTAATTTTTCTAGTATATTGTCCACATAGTCCTCTAGGATCTTGTGGAACATATCATGAAAGATCAAGGTCATCGCCCTTTGATATGTTGCCCCCACATTCTTTAAACCAAAAGGCATGACATTCCAATAGTATGTTCCCCATGGGTAGGTAAATGCCATTTTTTATTGGTCTTCTTTGGCTATCATTATTTTATTATATCTGAAGAATTCATCCATGAGAGAAAGCATCTCATGCCCAGCTATCATATCTACAATGATGTCTATATTGGGTAGTGGGAAATCATCCTTAGGACAAGCCTTGTGTAAATCCCTAAAATCTGTACATATGCATATGCCCCTAGTGGGTTTTGAGATTGGTACAAGGTTTGAAACCCACTCTGGATAGTCAATGGGTCTTATGAAACCAGATCAAACAAATTTTGTAGCTCTACTTTGACCAATAATTCAATATGGGGATGCATTTTTCTTAGATTTTGCTTGATTGGTTTTGCATTTGGATGCATTGTTAGGTGATGCACTACCAATGATGTGTCAAGACCGGGCATATCTATGTATGACCAAGCAAAGAAAATATTTCTTCCTTTAAGGAAAGCTGCTAGATTGTTCATACAATGAAGAAGCATAGAACGTGACTTGAGGTGCCTCCGTTGTGCCCACATTAACTGGTTGTGATGATTCCATAAGAAATACTAATTTCTCTTGCTCTATATTGGGGAGATTGAATCCTTCATCCTTAGGTGCCTTAGAGAGGTTTTCACCATCAGATGCATCCTTTGTTTTTACTATTTTGTGATAAAAAAGTGCCACATTGTGGTTTTCACTTGGAGATCTTGTTTTAAATTTTAAATTTGCTATCTTGTGACTGAAGGATTCAATTGTGTCCCCAAAATAGGCTTGTGTATCTAGCTCTATATCAAATCCTAATTTATGGTCTCCAAAAGATATGTGATCTTGGACTCCCATGAACTTTGAGATTGCCTCATCATTTTCAAATGAATCTAGAACTAGTGCTTGTTTTTGGTCTCAGTTGATAAGCTGGAGATATATAATTTTGAGTTATTTGGCTTGGGTGGGGGATGAAAAGGATGTGGTGGTGATCATGTATATCGAGGCCTAATCAAATAGGTCAGTGATACACATGGGCGAGTCGTTGATGTTTTCATATTCATATGTGTTTAATCCAGAAGAAGATTCATCTTCCTTAATAGAGATGTCCTCATTGAGAGGGACCACATCTTTGTTTGAGGTATAACCAAGACCAATGTTCTTTATTCACTTTTCCAGTATTATTGGTTCACGCATTCCTTGCTATTTTAAACCAAGGCCACCTATACTTGTGTAGCCCATGCTTTTCATTAGTTGGAACCCTTTTCTATTTGTATCCACATAATGTGGAGATTCTTCTATTTCATCTTGATATATCTATTCAAATATATTTCCTTCATCTATGATCTCTATGTTTAGATATCCCCATTTTTTAAATGTGGCATGTTTGAACTTTTTGGATACCTTTTCAATATGTTATGGTTGACCATATGTTTTTGGATTTAGTGGTAGTTGTCCCACAGAGAAATAATATTTTAGATTATATTCACCACAACCATTTTATTTGATTTGTGCCTTGATTTTTGGGATTACATGTTTTAAAGCCGATGTAGATGCCAATGTTGATGGATCAACATAAAAGGAGGATAATGGAACTTCATCATTTTTGGGAACTTGAAGCACCTTATAACACTTCTCCTCCATACTCTTCAATAGTAGAAGGGTTTTGGATCTCCATAAATTATAATTTCCTTGTCTTTGTAGGGAAATTTTATGCATTGATGGAAAGTGGATGCTATGGCTTGCATGGCTTGAATCCATGGGTGACCAAGAAGAATGTTATAGGGTAAGTCAAGATCCAAGACTTGACATGTTGTTTCAACAATTGTTGGCCCAACTAGTATGGGTAGTTTGATTGTTCCCTTAGAATTTTGTTCATTGTCATCATATGCCCAGATTGTGATGCCTTTTTTTCTTTCAATCACGTCCTCATAATAGCCCAAGTTTTTTATCAACTGGAGGGCACAAATGTTTTAGCCCGCACCTCCATCTATGAATACTCTTTTGACTTTGTTCTTATGAACATAGACTTCTAGATGTAGTGCATGATTATGGAATATTTGAGATAGGAGGTCATCTTGCATGAATAGTAATCAATGGATGGATGCAATGTGTCCTACCATATCTTGGAATTACTCGATATCAATATCGGTAGGTATTGATGATGATAAAAGTAATTTGTCTAGAACCTCTTTATGTGCGGGTGAAATCCTCAAGAGTTCCAAAATGGAGATTTGTGCGAGAATTTTCTTGAGTTGGTCAATTAGACTATAATCTGTGGGATTATATTTTGATGGCACTTTTTTTTGCAAAGGGGTTCCTTGGATAGTGACCTTCCCTCTTCGTGTGGTGACTCTACACTTAGGATTTAGGCCTTGTATAGTGATAACTGAGACATGCTGGTCATAACAATGTGTGTTACCTATGACATTATCACAGGTATGATTGACCTGATTGTACACTTTTCCTTTTTTGGCATCATTTCCTTTCCCATGGTTAGGCATCAGATTATTGTATATTCCCAAGTCACTATTTCCCAAGTTTCCAGGGCGTTGATCAATATTTACCTCACCATGATCTATGAGGTCTTGGATTATATTTTCAATTTTCATACAATTGGATGTCTTGTGCCCTTTTGTACAATGATAAACACAATATTCATCATCTTTATACCATGTGGGTTTTATTTGCGATTCCCCATATTTTTTGAAGTCTGGAAGTTTTATGATATTTTTTTGGATCAACTTATTCAAGACTGTTTCAATAGGTTCCCCTAAGTGAGTGTATTTTTGTCTTGGGGGATAGTTATTTTTCCTTGGTGGCGGTCCTTGTTGGGTATTAACATGTTGAACATGTTGATTTCCTTGTTGTGTTTGTTTTGGAGGGTGCATTTATGAAAACCTTCACATCTACCACACCATCGTTAGTAACATTCTTATTTTTAGCCCATATACGAGGTTTGTCACTAGAACTAGATGATGGGTGGTTATCTTTGTAGATTTGTATGGATCCTTTAACAATGAGGACTCTCTCAATATTAAGCCCTTTAGAGATAAGCTCTTCAAAGTTTGATACGCATTGCATTCGTAGTTGAAAGGAATGATTTGTGTTTAGGTTTTTGGTGAGGATTTTGACTTTTTGTTTCTTGGGTATATGACACTTGCATTTTCTTTCCTTATGTCTCCATATTTGTAAGAAAGAAGCAAAGGATTCTTCCTTGTTTTGTTTTAAGGTATATAGTTCTTCCAAGGTGATCTCTGCATCTATATTGTAGGAAAAGTGTGCTACAAATTGGTCTATTATTTCTTGGAATGTTTTGATCCTTGGAGGTAGATGAGAGAACCATTTGATTGCTTGTCCACCCAAACCACATGGAAAAAGTCTCATGAGGTATGTGTCATTATAAGATACTTCTGTGCAAGCCACATATAATTCTCTTATGTTCTTTGAGATTTCCACATCCTTTATACTTGTCAAACTTTGGCATTTCAAAGTTTGGGTGAAATGGTACCATCATGATGCTTCTATAAAATGAGTAAGGACATAGATCTTGAACAATGTATGATTTTTTAGTCTTCCCTACTTGTATATCTTGAATATTTTGTGTTAAGGCTTGTATTTGTGATGATATGTCCATAGGAGCAATACTTGGTGATGGGTTGTAGGTATTATAATGAGCTATGGTTGATGAGTTGAATAATGGATCTTGATAAGATGGGATGTTTGTGTTATATTGATTATATGGAGTGTTGTTTGGATTGGTAGGTGGTGGGGTGAATGCATTGTATGTATCATATTGGTTTTGAGTTGTGACATTCTATTGAGGGTTTGGTTGCACGTTTTGTTGTTGTTGTGCAAAGATTTATTGTTGGGCTTGTAATTGTCTTTGTGCTTGCAACTGTTGTAGTTTTTGTTGTAGACACCTAAAAATGGTCTAGATAATCTAATTAATTAAATATGATTTATTTGATTAATTAATCCTAAATTCATCTACTTAGTAAATAAATAGAAATATTTATTTATATTAAGTTCACTATTAATTCTTCTATTTTATCACATTATTTCCCTCTTAATTAAATAAACAAAATTAAATACTTTGTTTCATTTAATTATTATCATTATTATTTCTTCTATACTTTATCCATCAATTCTATCTTAAAATTAAATACACAGCTTCAATAGTTGGTATTATTTAATCATCTCATCACATTTCTTCTTAATTAAATAAAGATATCCTAAAATATTTAATTTAATTATCATATTCCTTCTATTTTAATTTAATAAACAACTTCTATAGTTTGTTTTATTAAATTATTTATCTCTCTTTTGCTGAATTTGAATAAATCATAAAATATATAAATAAAAGCATAAATCTAATCCCTCTAATCACTCACCAATAAAATTAGATTTTTTAAATTTAATTAATGCAACTGTCATTCACAGGAAGAGCCTCGGGGACAAACCTGTAGGCAATCCTCTGAATATTCTGCCTCAAATCTTTCCTCTCATCTTGCCTGGTGTTTTGATGGGAAGGAACAACCCTCCATGATCAGCTCCACCTTCTCATCTCATACCATTCAATTCTCCAGATTTAATCTCAGCCTCTGTTGTGTTGCCCCTGTGCAAAACTATTGCCGAAAATCTTTATATACAACCTTCTGAAGCATCAAAATCATCTGAGAATTATCATCTTTTATGAAAACTTACTATGTAGGAATTAGTACTCAAGAAACCAAGCAATCATAAGCATTAGCATTAGCATTTTAGTATCATCATAGCATCATGGCATCATTAGATTTCATATCACGACAACATCATTAGTTTTTCCTCTAGCTTCCATTTAGCAGGTTTCATGTCAGGATAGTTTACAGTAGCTTCATATCATCTAGAAATACATTCTAATCATCACATCATTACATTTAGAATCCATTTCGTTCTCTAGATAGGAATTTTAAATAGTTACGGTGCTTACAAATCTGAGAGCTTTTGTAATTTGATAAATCTTTTGAGATATGAGACAATGAGATGTCTTCAGGCTTTTCAGTGTTTTAAATTAGTTTAAATTCATGTTAATCTTGATCTAATGTCTCATTAAGAGGTGTATTTAATTGTATTTAGTTTACATTTTCCACACTTACATTTTGGCGCCCACCGTGGGGCCGTACCCCATGTTTTTAACAAGTTTTTCTGGAAATTTTTCGTACAGGAGTTTGGTGTGATCCATTTTAGCGCATTCAGAAGATTCTATAGCGCTTCTGAGGACTATTCTAGCACTTCTGACGAAAAGTATAGTGCTTTGCATCACTGTTTTAGCGCTTCAATTCACAATCCAACACAAACCGACAGTAATATTCCACATCTATTTTAGCGCTTCTTTCTATTCTTATAGCGCTTTTGTCTATTCCTATAGCACTTTTGTCTATTTCTATAGCGCTTCTGTCGATTTCTATAGCACTTTTGATCACTGTCATAGCACTTCTGTGTAACTCATTTCTTGGATCCGAGGCGTCTACGACTAGTAAATTTCATTTCTTCAGTTGGATTAAAAAGAATCAATCTAGGATAGACAATTCTTTAGTTGGTTTAAAATGGATCAATCCTAGGATAGTCACATTTTCAAATTGGACTAAAATTTATCAATCTAGGGTAGTCACCAAACTTTTCAAAATTGGGATTTAAAAATGAACACCATGTCTTTTTGTGAAGCAACATCTTCACATAGATTAGAAATTTTTTTGTTTGGGCTCTAAAATTTGAACAAGTGGTTTCTGTGTTTGAATGGTTGATAGGCATATGCTCTCCCCTTAACTGGGTGATCCAAAAATATAGACTCATCCTTTTTATGCATTTTTCAAGTTTTATTACATCCTTTAGAAGGCTTGTCGTAGTGGGAAAAAGTACTCACCCTACGAGAACGACCTAAGTGGGTTCAAACCAAAGCCAGGTTTTTCCACCCCACTATAAAATTTAAAGAAAATCTAGGGAAACCCACTTTTTCTGGAAGTTTGCAAGATAACCATCCCTAAAACCTTTGTTCTAAAGGTTGGGAGGTCTCCTGAGGGATTCTATTATTGTCGCTCTGAATGAAAACCCTTTTTAAGAACCTAGTGTAGTATCTAGCTGAGTCAGTAACCAGACATTGTAATACTCGTAGTGCAAGGGGAGGGAAGAATCTACCCCCAAGACACTCACCATATAATTGCTAAGGACCATTTGCTCAGGGGATCCAGTATCCACTTTTGTCACTCTGAGTACACGCCTGGAAAAGACAAAAACACGGGCGCCCTCTAGGGGGTGACACGACTGTGTGAGTCGACTCAATTTTAAGCTATGGGATGTTGAGTATAACGATGAGCTTTTGACTATTAAGAGTGAGTTTGTCTAAAGTGCCTTATTTTTATCAAACCAGTGAAAATAGGACCATGCATGGTTCTTTTGAACATACTCTATCTGTTTAGATTACAAAATCTTAAAAACAACTGTCTTCATTTGAGTGTTGTGTATTCCACAAATCATTAAAATTCAGATAAAAGATCATCCTAAAAAATACAAAATAAAAAACAAAGAATACATGATTAGAGATTGGAAAACCACTAAGTTTTTCAAAAAATCTCTTGCCAAGAGAATTAGAAAACCCAAAACAACACTTAGTTACAAACATCTTTTGCAAAGATGACGTTTCTTGTATCAGAATAGGAAGACTTTGCTTCATCATAGAACATTCCTCCATAGGTTCCATAATTTTGATAGGGGTTACACTGATGATTATGCTGTAGAACCTTTGACTTCACAAGCCTATATTCAAAGAAACACTCTTTCACGGGAATTCAACCATAGTCATCATATTCGACAATCCTCCATTCCACAACCTGCCATAGAATATTCCACTAGACCAGATCAGTTCTTACGGTAGACAAAACTTTGGAAACCTTAGAGTTACCACCTTATGACCATTTGGCGACCTACAACTCTCGTTCAACATCCAGGGCTAACCACACCAATATTTCAGCTTGGTAATGTACACATTGAAGGTACTCAAACTGACATCATCAACATTTTAAGAACATTTATTTTTGAAAAGAATGAAACACCCCATCAATTCCTTACAACATCCATAATCTTAGATGAAGAAGAAGAGAAAGCAGACATAACATCTGAAAGACCCATATTTCCACCCCCTGCTTGGCATTTAACATAAATTATAGCGCTTCTGGGACAAACTATAGCACATCTGACCTCTGTTTTAGCGCTTCAAAAGAAAATTACAGTGCTTCAACCCTTTGTTTTTGCGCTTCTAAACAATCTCATAGCGCTTCTGTCACAACAAAACATATTGTCTAGAAATTCCAGTGTCTAACAGTCTAGCACTTCTGATCCATATTTTAGCGCTTCCACAGAAAAACATAGTGCTTCTGAACTATGTTTTAGTGTGTATGATCTCTGATTTAGCACGTCCGATCTCTATTTACCACGTCTGTGCTCTGTTTGAGCGCTTATCAGCTATCTTTTAGCACTTTTGAGTTTTGTTCTAGCACTTCTATACTCTGTTACATCACATTTACCAAAAAATTTAGCGCTTTTGCCTTATGTTTTGGCACTTCTGCTCTCTGTATTAGCGTGTCCATAGAAAGAGAAAACCAAAAAAAAAACTTTCAGAACAACCGTCAGATAGACCAACATCAGAAACATAAATATTTTACCAGTTAGAAAGATTTTACAGATCAGACAGTGTCCTAACATCATGAAACAAAGTAGGTTCTTACAAGTTAAAATTGTTTCACACAAAAACCAGATCTTGCAAAATACAAAGTGTCCAAATTATCAAAACAAATGCTGGATTAGTGAGCCAAGTTTCCTCATTAGGATTTTTAACATCCTACCATCACAAGACAAAAAGAAGACCCGAAATGTCAGAATTTTCAGTGTATCTGACCACAGTCATCATTCTATTTGAATACTAAAATCAAGAGTGGCACCATAGAAGATAAATTTGAGTGAGGAAAACAAACTTATATGCAATCTTAGCAAGATTTACTAGGAAAAAAATCGTGAGAAAAATAAATTGAAAATCTAAACAGTTGAAGAAATTTTATTCCAGCAAGATGAACAGAAATAGCAAGAGGATACTTGCAGCACGCTATGGGAGGAATTACAGGTACCATAGAATTTGGAAAGGAGTCTTAGAACAAGACATGGGGAAACCCTCTATGAGTAAATTGCCAAACTTCACAAATCTTTGACATCAATCCAGTTGAAGGAAACACCTAGAATAATGAGGCCAAGAACCACTGCGGCCTACGGATACAAATCAAATGGTGCTTTGCTGCTCAGTACAAATTCTATATGAGGACAAGAAACATACAAAACAAGAACCACCAAAAATATTTATTAGAAAGGACATTTGCTACTTACTCTTTCATCAATGTGGATGATGCCCTTTCCAAGACATTTGTGGGTTTCACAAATTCACGATAGATACGATGGAAAATCAGTTGAAGTGTGATGGCAATAGGGAATTTGGAACCATTGGGCCTCAAATTTTGCCTGAGAAGATACATACCTCATGAGTTTATTTCCTAGGAGTTTGGGAGCCCATTGTATGGAATGGTTCTCAAAATTACAACCAGGGATCAGATCCTTTGAAGAATTGGTTAACAAATTCATCTCTCAATTCTCTTTCAACATAACACATGACATAACCATAAAGGATCTCTATAATCTGAAACAGAAAAATGGCGAGACATTTTTATCATTCTTACAACGATGGAGAAAGTTGTTCGCTTGGTATCCTCAATCTATACCTGAAGAGGAGAAGATTGAATTATTTATAGACAACTTAAATTATCAAATGAGTTATAGACTTGAATTACAATGTCCATCAACATTCAAAAAAGTAATTGAGAATGGGCTTAAAATCGAAGAATCCCTAGTCAAACGAGGAGTGATTAAGCATTATAGTGAAACATCCAACAATGCAAATCATTATGGAAACAACGACAAACCAAAATTTTGGCAGAAAAATAGAAATACTGGAAGCAATGAACCTACAACTGACAATGTAAAACCAATATTCAATTTAACAGCATCAACTGCCAAAGCAAACCAAAATGAAAACCAACACAACAGTCAGGGCACCATTCAAAACAACAATACCAACAATGGAGAATCACGACTGTCATACCAAAGACAATCAAATCGACAAAAATTCACCCCATTAGGACAAACATTGGAATCAGCAATGAAAGAACTCATTGCGAACAAACTTATTACTTTACCAGAAGCTTGAAATTGGGAGCCGAAGGTAAAACCATCATGGTGGAATGATGCAGATTATTGTAATTTCCATAAGAATAGAGGACATAAGACAAATGACTGTATGCAACTAAAACACCTAATACAAGACTTGATCGAAGCCAAGAAGGTATTTGTTGAAGGGCCTCAGACAAACAATGATCACACTGCATTTATCAATCCATTACCCAACTATGAAAAAGGAGGGTCTTCTTCTAGTGGTAAGGGAAAAAGTATAAACTATGTCTATGATGCCACCATTATTTTCCTTTTCGAGGTAGAGAAAAATGACATTGACACTCAAAAGGATAACACAAACAACAATGGCATTGAATCCCTGAACATGAGGACAAGTACAGGAACATTTGATAATCAAATCAATGTTCTAAAAAAAAGGGAAACACAAGATCATTCACAAGTAAATGTAATGACAAGGGGACAATCCATGGTAATACTGAAAGGAATTTCCTCCAAAAACAATGCTCCCCCATCACATCAATATAATATCATTGACCAATTACAAAAGATACCCGCACAAATATCCATTTTAGAACTTCTCAAAATTTCACCATCACACAAGGAAGTTTTAGAACAAGCTCTCATAGCTACAATGTTCCCTAATAATTTGGATGTTTTTCAATTCCAAGCCATGGTGGGACATCTCACCACACCTCATTGTCTATTGTTCTCTGAACAAGATGATGTATATGTAAATCACCCACACAATGCAGCCTTACATATAGAAGTTCTCATCCATAAACACCGTGTTAAGCGTGTTCTGATAGATGGAGGAGCTGGTCTAAATATTTGTACCTTGAAACTAATTCATGCACTAGGCTATTCTAACAACACCATTGACACCAAGAGAAAAATAATGATAAAGGCATATGATGAAGAGGAAAGGTCTTCCAGAGGACTTATTATACTTCCAATCCAGGTAGGGCCAAATGTCAAAAACATTGTTTGTCAAGTGTTAGATAGAGATCTAACATACAACATACTATTAGGTCGTCCATGGATCCATGACATGCAAGCGGTACCTTCAACATACCATCAATGTCTGAAATTTCTAGTAAATAGACAAGAAGTCACCATATCAGCTGACAACAACAATCCACAGACTTGCATCATGTTGAAAGAAACTCAAGACACTCTGATACCTCATAACAGAGAAGTCAATACTTCTAATTCATCCACTATGGATAGCCAACCTAATTTTATATCTAAATGGGTTGAGAAAAAGAATCTAGAGAAAGAAATAACTGTGACGGACACATCAAAAGCCAAAGGTCCTATAAATGAATTATCACAACAACTTTCAGAAAAGGTTCAGATAAAGGAAGAGGGTGTAGGAGAATATTCTCTTGAGAAATCTTTGTGCCTATCACAGTTACTACCATCACCAAAAACATATGGACAACCCATATTAAAATCTCCAAGATCATCATGACCCATCATAGCTCTAAATGAAAGGTTCATAAAAGCAGGTACACTCAAAGAGGAGTCAGAAGACAAATCCATTCTCAGTTGGCTATACAAAGATGAGGAAGCATCAACATCAACAAACGTCAGCATCAAAATAGATTAGTATGGAAAAGGGAAGGCCATTTTAGAGAAAATGGGTTACAAAGGTCAAGGACCAATTGGCAAGAGAAAGGACAGTATTATTGAACCCATTCAACCTCTCACATTACAGCCTAAAGAAAAAACGGGATTAGGCTACATAACTGAACAAAAAGAAGAAGAAACCCAAAAAGTAGTGGAAAGGATACTACAAATAAGAGATGGCTCTGACACAGACTCAAATGAATATGAATGGGATCATCTATCTGCTACATCATATACTGATAAAGAGGTTGATATTATCCAAACATATACACCCTTACGAGAGGAAGGACAAGGTTCAAGAATTAGAACATTTGTTATGGGATCAAAAAATATTGATGACTCAAGCAAGGATGATTAGACATCGAGTGAGTCAGAAATCTTGGAGGTGAGTACTGTCATAAATCTCAAACATCCTACAAGTAACTTTGACCACCTAGCTATCATGACACTTACAACAGTTTACCTTATTCAATTTGATGACTTGTTACCTTTAATGCACCCCAAACTTATTGACTGGGAACCCATCGAACCTAGTCTTATACCAGTCTTTTCAAACGATGACACCATCATAAATTATCCATGCTGTGACAAAAATGATACAAGTACTATCCATAACACTCATATTGATACTTTACATCAGGAGGGTGCCAAATCTTTCAATTGCAAAAATGATAACAGGAAAAATAAATCTAATGATGAAAACCTCTCTGAGGCAGCATTAGACTTTGAAAAGAGAAAAATAAAGAACATATCCAACAACAAAAACCTTTCTGAGGCACTAAAGGATGAAAGATTTGACACTCTCCCATAACACTACCATGACAGATCATTAGTACTGGTAGAGCCAACACAGTCTATAAATCTAGGAACATCTGAAGAGGCAAAGATCTTACATCTAGCAGCATCCATGACAGAACAGGAGAACCCGACATTCACTAGATTCTTTGAGCAACGACACATAAATTTTGCATGATCTTATTCTGACATGCCAGGATTGGATCCACAACTTCTAATGCATCATTTATCACTACGAAAGGGAATCAAACCAGTCAAACAAAAATTGAGAAAGATGCATCCCCACATCGCCCTTTTGGTTAAAGTTGAACTAAAAAAATTATTAGATGCAGGCTTTATCAGGTCCATAGATTATGCAGAATGGATCTCAAACATTGTGCCAATATCCAAACCTAATCATAGCATCAAAATATGCACAGATTTTAGGGATTTAAACAAGGCATGCCCAAAGGATGATTTTCCTTTGCCCAACATTGGCATAATTGTTGATCTAACAACAGGACATGCAATGTTATCTATAATGGATGGCTTCTCAGGATACAATCAAATAAAAATAACACCTGAGGATCAAGAAAAAAATGGCATTCACTTGCCCTTGGGGAACATTCTGCTGGAATGTCATTCCTTTTGGATTGAAAAATGCAGGTGCAACATATCAGCGAGCAATGACTACAATTTTTCACGATATGATGCATACTTTCATGGAAGATTATGTGGATGACATCTTAGCAAAATCACACACTAGGGAAGGAAATCTGGAAATACTTGATAAGATCTTCACTAGACTGGAAAAATTCAATGTAAGGTTGAACCCGAAGAAATGTATCTTTGGGGTGACTTCAACAAAACTTCTTGGTTACATAGTGTCAGAAAAAGGTATTGAAGTGGATCCAGCTAAGGTTAAGGCAATCATGGAGATGCCACTGCCTAAAAACATCAGTCAATTACAGTCCCTACAAGGCAGGTTACAATCCATCAGGAGATTTATCTCCCAGCTAGCAGATAAGAGACATCCATTTAATCATCTACTTCATAAAAATGTTTCATTCAAATGGGATCATAATTGTGAAACAACTTTTGGCCAGATAAAGCAATATTTGGTGACACCTCCAATACTCATGCCACCCATAGCAGAAATACCACTATTACTGTATATTGCAACAACTGAAATATCTTTAGGAGCTCTATTAGCACAAGAGGATTCTGAAGGAAAAGAACAAGCAGTTTACTACATCAGCAGGACTCTCAACGGATATGAAATAAACTATACATTCATAGAAAAAGCTTGTTTAGCAGTAGTATTTGCAACTCAGCAATTGCAACACTACATGTTGACTCACACAGTCAGGCTCATAGCAAAAATAGATCCATTAAAATACTTACTCAGTAAAGCTGCACTAACAGGAAGACTTGCAAAATGGGTCATGATATTGAGTGAGTTTGATATCCAATATATTGATAGGAGAGCCATCAAAGGATAGGTAATAGCAGATCAACTAGCTGAAGCTCCATTACAAGATCATCATCCAATGCACATTGAATTTCCAGATGCTGACATCATGAATATTACAACTCAACAATGGAGACTGTACTTTGACGGATCATATACATAGAGAGGAGCGGAGGCAGAAATTCTATTTGTCACACCTCAAGGACACACTATTCCTAGATCTTATTGGTTAATGTTTCCATGCACAAACAATATAGTTGAATATGAAGCATTGATTATAGGCATCAAAATAGCTATTGAATGGAAAATCATAAAAATGCAAGTGTATGGGGACTCACAACTTGTCATTTATCAAGTAAATAACAAGTATCAAACAAAATATGAGAAGCTCATGCCTTATAAGCAAATGATAGATGATCTAAAGAAATACTTCATGGATATCAAGTTCGAACAAATACCACGGGCAAAAAACAAAGCTACAGATGCCATGGAAACAATTGCATCCCTTTTGCAATTATCAGAAAAGAAAGGTCGATATGAGTTTATGGTGGAACAAGTATCTAGTCCTGCATATGATAACCCTGATTCACAAACCATATGCCACATACCCAACATTCAACCCTCACAATATGGAGAGATCTATACTTACCTCAAAGACAACATTCTTCCTCTTGACCTCTCTAGAAACCAAAAACATAACTTTATCCATCAATCAGCAAGACATACATTAATCACTGACATCCTTTACCGTTGAGGTTTAGATGGTACTCTTCTCCGGTGTTTGGAGCATCACAAATCTAAAAAATCCTTATGAGAGGTCCATGAAGGTATTTGTGGGACTCATTCAAGTGGGCTAACCCTAGCTAAGAAACTCCTCTGTTTAGGGTATTACTGGCCAAATATGGAGAAGGAAGCATATCAATATGTTAAAAGATGTCAAAAATGTCAGATTCATGGTAATCTAATTCATGCGCCGGTGCAAGAATTACAACCATTCACATCCACATGGCCCTTTTTTCAATGGGGACTAGACCTGGTGGGGAAAATACATCCTTCTTTGTCAAATGGCCACAAGTTCATCATCACAGCAACAGAGTATTTCACAAAATGGATAGAAGCAGTACCATTGACAATTGTCACTGGAAAATAGATTTCATCTTTTATACTCAACTATCTCATCTGTTGATATGGGGTACCTCAATCCATTATTTCAGATAATGGAAGGCCTTTTAAAAATTAGGACGTCTAGGAATTATGTGAACAATTCCATATTCAACATTGTTTTTCAACACCATACCATCCACAGGGAAACGGACAAGCAGAAGCCTCAAACAAGACAATCCTGAAAAATACTAAATAAGACGGTAGATTATGGTGGACATGATTGGAATGTTCAGTTAAATCCTACATTATGGGCCTATAGACCCAGCATCAGAACACCAATAGGAGCTACACCATAGGCCTTGGTGTATGGATCAGAGGCCATTCTACCAATTGAGATAGAAATACCATCACTTCGTGTATCACTAAAAGGTCTCATAGAAAATGAAGATTACAAAATTTCAAGGCTAGAGGAGCTGGAATTACTAGATGAATGTCATCAACAAGCAGTAAATCATTTGAAAGCCTACCAACAAAGAATGTCAAGAAGTTACAATCATAGGGTAAAACCTAGAATTTTTCAAGTTGGTGACTTGGTCCTAAAGGAAAACCCTAAAAATCAGCAAGATAGAAAAAATAAAGGGAAATTTGAACCTAACTGGTTAGGTCCCTTTGTTATCATATCAGTGTATGGCTCAGGAGCATATCAATTGTCTACACCCAAAGGGGATTTGTTTGATGAACCTATCAACAACATCCATCTCAGGAAATTCTATACCTGAATCACTTAGTGCATGAATTAGTTTATGGAAATGGTTACCTTGATGAAAACCTAGCAAATAGGCATCCTGGTGATAGAAAAATACAAAAAAAAAATCAAAAAAGATAGAAAAATACAACAAAATCATAAAAAAATGAAAAGGTGCAATAAAAACTTATAGTGAAAACCTGGAAACATGCGCTATTTGGGATTTAAAAACTAGCTCTCCCATCTATTTGGACACATGTATAAAAGTTAGTCCTCCAAAAAGGGTGTTCAAAACATGTGTAATATGCTAGTCGAGACTTCACACAGTGGTCTCTATGTCTATAATGTAGGCAAGGCTAATATTTGATCAGCCCCTGAGGCCCCTAAGATAGGTCTTTAGGTTAGTTTGATCCAAAATCTCGAATACACAAAAACATCACAAAATCAGGATGGATGATCTAATCTGAATAAATGATTGAATACTATAAGCAAATGGAAGATATGTTGTACTTTTGATCAATGTTATCATTTCTTTGGAGCAACTCAATGATGTATTGAACTAGAGGAGCTAGGAAGAAGAAATGGTATTTTTCTTTGTCTACTATCTGTGAATTAATCATAATTACTTTGTGAATTGTCGAGGGAAATTCTCTACAAAAGTATCATGGATGCCATTCCAATTCACATAGGAAAGTGGTTTATTCTTGTTTGTTTTACGCAAGAAATGCTCAGGTCATCTCGGTTTAATTATACCTCGATGCTTGTGTTAGCTTGCAATATCAAAAATCATGAAAGTAGTACTCAGGTCATCATGGTCTAACTCATACCATTGATGCTTGTACTCACTTTCAACATTTTAAAAGCTCAATGATGATAAAAAGCATGATAAATGGACTGTTAAGATGCCAATGCTTGCATATGTAGATTTGCATGGTTAAATTAGATTGCATTCATATTAGTTTTTCATCTGCATTATATATTTTCCACATCGACTGATGATATCTATATCGACCTATACCAGATGCAGAATCATGTCCCGCATCTTTGGGAAGAACTCTAAAATCCTCCTATGATCATAACATATTGCAAATCAGCAATATTATCAATCAATCAAAAATCAATCAGCCTATCAATCTATTCGGCTCCGATGATACTTTGATCAAATCTCATGAGTGGCTATCATTGAATGCCACCTATCATGAGGTCAATCAATCATCAACCTATCATTGATCCTCACCTATCATGAGGTCAATACATCAAATCAACCTCACCTATCATGAGGTCAATCATCAAGCATTATTGAACCTCGCCTATCATGAG
>VDFB02062461.1:0-41474 GCA_007258455.2 Sequoia sempervirens
AGTTCTGGAATTCAATCATCTTCTTGTCAAAGAAGTGTTGGGGTAATCACCTCTTCTTGAAAAATGTAATAAAAGTATCCCAGGTGGTCACTCCAAGCAATAGTTTCTTCTCAGCTTTCACATTATCATACCAGGTAGCTACTTCTCTAGTAAGTTGTTACACAACCCACATAGCCTTGGTCTCATTAGATAGGTTTCAAAGCTCAAAGTATTTTTCCATCTCAATGATCCAGGCTTTTGCTCCATCTCCGATGGTTTTGCCATCAAATTTGGGTGGAGCAACCTTCTTGAGGTCATTACCCAATTCTTCTGCAAATCTAGCCCTAGGGATTCCTTGGTCTTCATTCCTTGGAATCTGTTCCCCTTGGTTTCCTTGGTCTTGCTCTACTCGGTTTCCCCTAACTTGTTGCTCTAAGTTATCCGTCTTGCTATCCAACCTATTCCTCGTTTCATTCAAGAGGTTTAGGATCTGATCCAACCTACTAGGTTGATCATTGCTCGGTCCACTGTGATCATTATTCCTAGTTTGCACCATGATTACCAATCAAATCTTGTAAATATAGAGTTGCAACTTAGCGTTGTATACAAAATGGCCCTAGTATTAAACCTAGAGCTCTAATACCAAATGTAAGGATCGTGACCCAATTCAAAATAATATTACACATATTTATTGATAGTTTCAAATCTGCCATTGTTGTTCCTATGTCTGTCACATAGCCTTTTTACACAATTTTTACTATGACAGGCCTTTTATTTTTGATAGTGAAGTTCAATTTCATGACCAGTTTTGATAGGAAAGAAAATAAAATAATATTACAGGGCGAAGAAGCCAACCTAATTAATTATTGAGGTAATATTCCAAGTGAAATTTGCACCTGTAGCCTTCTGTTTCTCCTCAGTTGCTTCTCCTAAACAAGAAGATGATCTTCCCTGTGCAAGGCTGTAGCTACTCAGCTTATATCGATTCCCCACCTTTTTTTTTTGTAATGTTTTCTTTGTCTGCCATCTTATAAAAGCCGTCCCTTCCTTTAAAAAGCTCCACCTCTTTCATTTTTGTCGATCCCTATTCTTTTTCCATGCCATGTGTTTCACTTTAGTTCTTTCTATTTTTAGAGTTCATTGCTCTTTCTCCTTTTTGCATGTTTTCATGCGATTGCTCCCCAAAGTTATAACTAATTTCTTTATTTATTTATTTTTGTGATTTTTCATGCATATTTTATTTATAGAATATATTAACTAAGCTTTTTTTTTTTATATAAATATTTATTAATATTTAAATATACATATAATAATATATTTATTATATTATTATTTATATATATCTAGATAATTATATAATTATTTTGAAAATAAAATCTTTTATTTATTTATTATTAATAATACGCAACGGAGCTGCATGATTTATATTAATATCAAAAAATTTACATTGTTTTTGGCCCATCTTGTAATTGGGCAAATTCAAATGACACCAGGTGCCATCAACCAACTATACAAAAATGCAAAAAACCCGCCAAATATTCACCTATAATCACTTGGTCTAGACAAAATTAGCCAAAACTGCATCACAGAGAACCACCCAAACCAGCCCTTCAATCATCTTCATCAGAGAATATGGTAGATTCCACCAGATTGGCGAATGCCCGACACCATTTGAGGCCTATTGTCTCATTCAAGCCCAACCGACGACATAGGAAGTTGTACCCAATGGTTGCCCATCTCCTATGTTGCACCAGACTTTCTTCTTTCACATCCAGGATAAAGGGAAGCCACTCCACCTCTACACCTTGCAAGAACATCCTATTGATGTCATCCGACAACGAAATTCCCGTCCCCAACTGCGCCACCGCCACCACGTCTACGTCGTCGACCAGAATTGCAGCTTTGAAGACTATCCTAAGCAAAACCAGACACCTTAGCTTTGGTAGATTCAGGTCAAGTAACGACGCCAGAAATCAGGAGGAAATATCAATGTTCGCTCTTGTTTGATTGTTGGAAAAACAAAACTTCCTTCCGAGCACCATCCTCACCGCTTCCAAGCATAATGTATCTTTATTCAAACAAATTTTCTTCAGCCTCTGATCTGTGATGAAGCCAGAGAACGCTGATTGCTTCTTAGAGCAGCGCAATTTTATTGGCGTATCCATTCTTGAGGCTCTACTCGTTGCTTGGTGATACATGTCTTAATATAGACGTTTAACTTTGAGTAAATTGAAATGCCAACTCTCCTTCATAAATTTGATCTGCCTCCAATCCATCTACCTCTCATCTCCATACGGCTCCTAGGAGGTGGCATTCAATTTCCTTACTTGGGACGTACTTCCATTTCCAGGTGTTTTATCTTGGGCAAGCTTTACTGTAAACTCCCATTATTGCCCTTCCACTAACCTTGCTTCCTCGGACTGAATTTCCTATTCCAAAGCCACTCAATGTAGCCGCCGATCTTGAATGCATTTAATGTTTTAAGCTCCTAAGTGAAGATGCGGCTCGTGCAAATGATCTCATTTGCAACTTCGATGAGCGGGACAATCGTCTTGTTGCCAGAAGCTGTCCTTTCCCTTTACTCGGGAATTCTTGCCGGTCTACGGGTGATAGGCCATGTTGGTTGCTGAGGTGATAGAACGTGCCTTCTCGACCTCCTTTGGATTGCCCATGAGCCCAATCTAGCCACCTGGTATATTCATTATATATATATATATAGATAAATTAAGCAATTTATTATGAAATTATAATATTTTTTAATTTTCCATTTAATCACTAATTTAATTTTCAAGGAAATAAAATAACATAAAATCATACGAAATACATTTATTTTCCCAAGTAATTTAGCTTTTACAACTTAATAAAACATAGTTATTACGCACAATAATATTGCAATGATAATCAACATAATGCAATCATACAATGCAAAAGGATGCGACTACATGAGTGTTTGAATGCCTTGGGATCCCATGCTACTATTCATCTATCAAGCGGCTAGGATACCCCTACCTCAACCATGTTCTCGCCTTTGACAATTACTCGATCATATTCCTGCACTCAGTCGCACATCAGTAGGTTAGTCCTTAATAAACCAAAGTGGAAGCACATACAAGAAATTAGACTCATAATCACAACATGATAATTAACCATCAAATTTACCAATCACACACATGTAAATACCAGATAATCAAACAATCATAAATGATGTCCAATAGTCTATTCAATATACTGAAAAATAAATGTGGCATAGGATCGAGATGTGACTGCCTGCGTGCGTGTGTTTTCTTATCCTTTGGAAAGAGGATGTGATTGGTACGAATGAGCAGATTGCAGTAAAAAAATGCAAAAGAGGTGGAATTAGTAACAAGGAGATATATAAAGATACAATAATGCAACATACAGCCGACTGCTAATTAAATAATAGTTAAATAAAATGACATCGAAAGGCATTTGGGTACCACTTCCAGGAACTGAAATTTGTCTGGAGTTTACAACACACAGGTTGTCTCTAATTTGCTGCCTGAAACACATTTCATTGGAGAAGGTGATAAATATGTTATCAAATATTGTATTAAATGATAACATATTCAGTAAAAGGGAAATGAATGTTCATTCGACGGTCTAGTTAATCTACTTGTTCCAGATAATATGTGTAATTAATGAGGTTCATAACCTGAAACCTCCCATTGCATATTTGAGTGCTATTTTGTGAATTGCTCAAGTACATTGAGCCTAGTAGATGGAGATTAAGAAGTATCGTCATTATAAATTATAATAACAAAATTAATGGGAAAATATTCCAGTATGTATGATGAATTCCTTTATAATCATAATTTGTCTAGATTTCACACATTACTATATGCTATGGAACTATGGCTTCTTAATGCATGTTGTCAATTTACCAATGAATTTTTATGAGATAGTGCAGTTTTAAAACTACCACTGTTTGTTTGTTCCTTTATTGATATTTCACATTCATGGTTTTATTCATAGAATTGAGACTTGGACAAGGTAAAGACTCACGAAGACTTGGCATGACGCAAATTGAAATTGAACTTTCAAGGAGACCTGAAAAATTAGTTACTAAAATGAAATAAGGGTAAAACGGAGGCTCTGACTTTTGATGTAGGGTTTTTAACTTTTCTGTTTAACCAACTAGGTTTTATGGTTTTAAGTTTTTTTTTTTTAAAGAATTTTTTAATGTTCTTTGTTTGGATCATTTTGCCATACCATTTAACTATAACTGGTGAAGGCCACAATTACTTACAATTCATTCTAGATATTATCTTTCTTGGTGTGTTGAGCATTCATACACTCACCTGTGCTCCCAGGGAGGCAATGGGTGTAGAAGTGCAGTTGTTACTTACAATTCATTCTAGATATTATCTTTCTAAATGTTTTCTATTCACGCTTTTGGATCCTTCATGTTAGAATTTTGACTTAGTTTAACGAGCTTTTCCAATAATATATAACTACCTTTAATAAGTAAAACAAAAGACAAATTAATAGAGAAATAAATATCCAATTCATAAGAAATGCAGGAGGGAGAACAGTTTCCTTTGCCCTGTTTGAATGATCAAATGAAAGTACATCAAATTCTTTTGTTTCATAAAGAAATTTTAAGGACAGAGGCACACATAGGTGAGAATATATAACGTACTAGAATTATGAGTGGTGGATATTTAGAAGATTATGCACATCCTTTACAGTATTTCATACTTAATCATGAACTCTCGTAGTTTTGAATGAATATTTTATGTTTGGTGAATAACACATCAATGCTGGAATGGAGTTCGAAAAATGGATAAAAGGTTACATGTCACATTAAAAAAACAAATGTTATTTTAATATAATGTGAGACAAGGCAGGTAAACTTGCTCCTGTTTGCTTTCTGCTTGCCCTCTGCTAGTCTAGCAATCTCAATGATATGGTTGAATCTTCCACTGCAGATTTTTGTTTAGATCTTCCTATGATGTTGAAATATTAATTTCGTGCAAAATGCAAATGTATGTACATATATTCTATTTTGCTGCTCCTCACATGCATTTACATTTCATTATTCTTTTTGCAGGTATTTAATGGACCCGGATATGGAGTTTGTGAAATTCTTTGGTAAAAATTATGATGTTGATGCTTTGACTGAGGGCATGATAAAAGAAATCAAGGGATACAAAAAGTAATTCCACCATGAAGCATGATTATCTAAGACAAATAATAGGGATACAAAAGTAACTTCATCGTGAAGCATGGGTGCCTGTAACAAATAATTGAGGAATAATATACCATGAGCAATTACACTCTTTGAAAAATGCCGGCTTCAATTTCAGCCCAGTTTTTTGGTCCAGTTTATAATTATTTGAAGGACATTTCTTAATGTGAACTCATTTAAATAATCCGTCTCATATTACATTCTCTAGTTTACAAAATCCTGGGGTGTTTTATTTATTTTTTCATTATTTCTCATTGTCAAAGGTGTTGCAAGAGGGGAATAACATCAGAAACCAGAAGTCACTATCACACTTGTATGTCAGTAATGCACTTTATTAAAGTTGGTCGATCTCATTGAGTTGTGGGTCTATCATATTCTCTTCTATACAGTTTATCCCCAATTTGGATAGTGAGCTATGGAGTACGATCTGGTCTTCTTACTTGCCTGAATCGTAGGCTTTCACAAATATCTCTCTGAACTGTACTATGTTCATCTTAGAAAATTCTCGAAACTTTCCATTTTGTATTTTGCAAATCACTGATGTCTGGTGGTCTGGAGCTTCTCAATGCAAATTGAGTCATCTTTGTTATTGCACATTGTTTGAAGAAGGTTTTTCTTGTGTATATATGGTTTTCGCTTAATGCAGAGACAGGCTTGGATGTTGTACTCACATTAACCCTAGTTGAAGCTGACTATTCTGACACTCGAGACAAAACTTGAACTTTATATCATCCTAAGTCGATGAATCAGAATTTGAATAGTTAATTTTAACATAAGGAACTTGTCGGTTGAAAACTGTAGTCATCAGCTCTGCATACGAACATTAGGTGGGGCTTCAAGATACATTTTGAAATGGTGGGATCTTGCCTAAACCTATTTTCCCTTGTATGTAGTTCCTTTCTATGGTTCTCAATGTGCTAGGAAAATGAGTTAATTTTGAAATTTATTTAGTTTTGGAAGTAAGACAGGGCAAAGGTAAGACTATTAAAGTCACTGTAACATGGCGATTCGTTTTTAGTCCAAGGTGATGAACGAGGAGTTGACATTGTTCTTGGAGAAAATTTCCAGTTGATGAAGGATGTTTCCAGTAGCAACGTATATCATTTTTTTGTTGTGTTTCTGTAGTAATCTGTGTATTTTTGCATACGATGAAAATTGACTGTCAAATGAAATATATGCAAGGTTGCATCTTTTATTTCATGGCATAATGGTTATGAGCATGGTAGCACTGTTCTTGTAAACTTGCAGATCAATCACATTTGACACACATAAGTGGCTCAAGGCCTTGGAGAGATGGGTTGAATTCTCGGAGGATGGAGAGCTTGAGGGATGGGAGTGTTGGAGCTACTCACAACAGTGTGTCATCTAGAAGGGCAAGCGAGTTGGCCTTGGGACGCAAGCTCTTTCATGAAGTGAATATACTACTAGGGTCTGTTTAAGAGTGTGCATGAGTTGGAGAGTGGTAATGCTAGATGATCACATATCAATTGGTATGGATGACTTTGAGTTGATTTTTGTATTTTGAGGTTGGGTACGCTCTAGGCACATCTTCCAAAAAAATATAAAAATCAGAAATATATAATAATATCTAAATAACGTAAATAAAGAAATAATTATAGACAAAAATAGATGGTCACCACATTAGCTATATATAGAGATAACATATACCTAAAGTATATATATAGGTATTATGATTTTGAAAGCTAAAAATAGGCAAAACAAAATAGTTGGGGGAATAACATTCACAAAAGGTCAATCGTTGACCAACAAGTTGGTAGTAGAATCAATTGGTAGGTCCAAATCTTCAATTGAGGTTGTTGTAGTAGTTGGAAATTGAGCGGGTTGATGAGAAATACGATGTAGGAGAAAATTAAAGGCACAAAAAGTCCATTTCACTATGGACGTGAAAATAGGGCCGAGGTCTATCTAGCGAGAATTCATTGCATTCTCCACTATGTAGTAGTCACTTCGCAACCTAGATTGAATAACATTAAAGATGTAGACTGTGGGGTCCTTTCGAATTTCTTTTGGTGTGAAAATATCCCCTATGAGTGTAGAGCCATGATAAAGATCATACCTCTCCACATTGGTGTTAAAATTTTCTTTTGTGATGAGATAGCTTTGAATATATTCTTGAGGAGTATTGAGTGACCACTTTTGGATACAACAAGGAATGGGGGTGATCTTGGAGGATTTTCTTGACCACCACCACTTGAATAGCCTCTTCGATGTCCTCACAATCTAGGTTGAAGACATGAGCCAATTGAATAGAATTGAAGCTCCTAACAACACAAGGTTGAAGACATGATTAAAATACACTACAATGACAAACAATTATAGACAACAAAAGGTGGTCAACACTCTAGCAAGCGTAATGATTAAATTTTTGTTGACATGGCGATGCCTCTAGCACTTATCGAGAAAATCGTTCAATTTGAATGAAGGCCACAATTTATGGGCTTGTAGATCCATGGGGATAATTATTAGCCTATACTCTTAGGTATATCGTATTCTTAGGGTGTGTTGCACGTGGCTTCTTACACATGCTTGCTCCCTTGAAAGACACAAAAGTACACTTTTTTTTCCACTACCCCCTATTAACTTAGTGAATCTTGAACTCTCTATTACCTTGTGCAATAAAAACCATGGTATCAAATATATTGAGTACTCCCAAAATCCATGTGATCGGATATTCCCACTAATCCTTAACATTGAAACACACATCTCTAACATAGTAAGTGAAGTCTTCAAAATGTTGACCTAGAGCCTCTAGGTAATTATGCACAATATATTTCTCCCTTCTTAGTGCTACTAACATATTTGTATTGGGCTCCACATCTTCCTCCAAGGGATCCCTTGCATTTAATGAATTCAACCACATTCTAGGGAATAACTAGCTCACCAACGCGGCATTTTTTCACTATCTAGTTATATCTCTTAATTTTCAATTGTGGTTGTCAATTTCATTTGAAAATCATGTTTTAGTGAAGCTTGGAAGCATTTAACCCTTGTAGTGGTAGTACCACCCTCTTAGCATGTTTTGTATCATATATAGTGTATCCTCTCGATTAATTTGAATAAATGTCTTAGCCTCCTATTAGATGTTTAAGTACCCCAAGCTACTCTCTACTCGATTCCTTGCCCTTTGATATGAAAGATTAATGCCTAAATACAAATTAGGGGGCAATAAATAGTGTATACAATATGGTTTGACAACAAATGCTAGTTTGGTATATCCTCTTAGTTGTTGAGTGTAGAGGTTGAGGCAAGGACTATCCTTAAACAATTATCTTTATGACTTCCTAATACAAGCCATCATTGATTGGGTTTCCATTCAATCAATATAAATTTATATGGTTTGCTTTACCACTTTTAATAATTTGGTGTAACTCTTACCTTTATAAAATCCATGGTATTAAAAGAAACTAAAAATTAATAACTAGTGAAAGATGTGGTTCTTTTTAGAGTGTTATTAAGTAATAGTGTAAATGCAAATAAATTAGTGTAAACCAACCTTTAACACTTATTGCCTAATAACAAGAGATGACAATTGACAAGACAAAATAATACTAAATCAATGGAAACTAATGCATACACTCTTGGAAACATGGACATAAAACAAGGGAAAAGAGGACCTAAATGTACTAAGATAGAGGAGTATTAGTTTTGGAAAATACCTTGGAAGGGAAGACACAAGTCGTTGGTGAATTCTAGAAGATTATGAGTAGAGGACTAGGCCATTAGGTTTAGTAACTACCAAAGGGGTTGCTTGGTCCTTCCCTAGTTGACTTCTTGACACTATGCTTTATATTGTATAGTGGCTTCTTGAAACTATGTCTTATATTCTTATGGATGTAAACCCCACCATCAAATGAAATAGGAGTGGAATAAATTGAAAAGTGTTCTTATGCCTAAATGCATGGAAAAAGATGAAAAGCACTATAAAAGAAAGATCTTCACTTGATATTTCAGAGTGCAACAATGGGATTGGAGCCCAATACGCTGTTAGATGTTAGAATAATCATTATCTTATATAGGGACAAAGTCACCATGCATCTAATTATGTAGGAAGTGGTTTGCTCATTGTGCTAGCTATTTGGTCTAGGGCATGGCCTAGTCCAATATCTTAAAATTGGCTAAAACTTGACACAATTCTTGCTAGTCACTTTGTATGATTTTTGATAGATTCTTCCATATTTTACTTGTAAACACAATATCTATGGAAGGGGCTCTATAAAACAAAGTGGTTAGAGGGGAGTCTACTTTGGTTAGTTCTTTTGTGGGCTTTAAAACTCAAATCCTCTTAATCACAAGATTAAAAATAATCTAAAAATATATTCCATATTGAGAAATAAAAGCTATTCAAAGGATAGATATTAAAACCCTAATGTATTTTGGAAATGGTAAAGAGGAAATAAAGCTAAAAAAGGTGAGATGGGGAGAAAGATTGGGAAGATTGAATGGTAAAATGAGCTTTTGATAAGATTGGGAAGATTGAAATGACCTGGATGAAAACACTTGTTTAGGGAAAAATAGAGAATATTTGAAAAGAAATTGGAAGTAAAATAAGGAAAACTAGGGTTTAAAGAGAAAAAGAGGGGTAGGAGAAGGAAAAGAAGCATGAGGTGGAAATAAAATAAATGGGAAGAGAGAGTAGGATGAGGGGGAAAAACAGATTTAGTATAAAATGGATCACAACTTAGAAAGATTAGCAAGATGAACAAACTAATCTACAATAAGAAAATGAAAATTAGTCATCTAGCAAGCTTTGAATCCATGTGGCATTGATTGAAGAGCTCCAAAAAATAGTTGTGAGCCTTGAGATGAAAGCTAACATGCTATTGCAAATTCTAGTGAAGTGAAAAATGTTTGCGCCTTCACAAAAAAATTGCTCCAAAATGTTGCTCAAGAGAGAAAGTAGCCATTTGTATATTACAATGGAGGGAAGGGCCTTATTTATAAAAGTTTGAAGATAAGTGAGACAAACATAGTATGGAGCCTAAACCACCTTCATTTAATGTTTGTGCCATTTAATTTTGAAGGTTGGAGGATGCAAGGACTTGGTCATCACCTTTCTAATAGGAAGTGACTGCTTGTTCCTTGAGCCCAAGGATGCCTAGTTCTTGATGAAAATCTAAGGGAAAGGAGGGCATTTTAGGGTGGTGGATCCAAGTTAAGATCAACTACAAAATGGAAGTTTCAAGGATAGAAAGAAGAGGGTTACACACATGAGAGGGAGAGGATTGACGTTTAATGATTTAATCAAGTTATTAAAAGGTGTTGGTGTAATACTTTATTCACCTTGAATATGTTCTTTCTTAAGTCTAGTATGTTGAGCACACTGTGATACTGAGAGAGGGGGGGGGGTGGTGAATTAGTATCCATTAATCCTTTTTTCAAAAATAAAATAATTATATCAACCACTCATATGCAAGATTTGGCAATTAAGCACACAATGAGAACACACAATTTACGTGGAAACTCTTCTAGGAAAAAACTACAACACAATTTTGCTTATATATAAATAACTTCCTTTTCTTGGAGGCTTCAACCTCCCCACACCAACTTCAATCTCTCCACACCGAGCTCCAACCCAGCTAGAGGCTACATTTTCTTAATTGATAGGCTCCAACCTATTAGTCTTTCAATTGCTAAGATGATATTCTCTTTCACTCAAATTTGTTCATCCTCTAAATCTTTTCACAATCTTCATAAGTCTGAAAACTTTAAATCTTTTCATTATTGACAAATCTGATTCAAATTATAAATCCTTCAAGATTCTCACAAATCTGATTCAAATTCACATATCTTCCTTCATAAGTCTAATTCTTTTAATCCATCTCACTAGTATGATTCATTTGTTTCATCTTGCAAATGTCTTTACTATACATCTGATTTATTTGTGATTTCTATACTCTTATTCCTATTTCGATCTACCTTTAAACTCAAAAAATATACATTGAAGTTGTTTTTGATTTCCCTTTCATCCTTTATTTATACCATTTTATCATGTCAAAGGATATGTATTTTATGAGGGGTACGTCTATTTGAATAGATGTGTCCTTTTGAAATCATTCAATGCCTTTCCTTAATGAGTTTTATCCTTTTAAATGTCGCCTTCTAATAAATCGTTGCCTTTATAGAATCATACCTTTTGTTAGCCTTAATATCATCATTGCCTTTTGAAATAATTTGCTGCTTTTAAGATATAAATTGATTGCTACTTTTAACACATAAAAGGTCGTTGCTTTTTATTAATGTTGTTAGCTGCCTTAATAATCATGTATTTGGTTGGTCCAATATAGTTTTAAATTTAATCTATGCCAAGGGAGTTGACTAGTCTCTGGAGGTCGGCCTGCATGTTCTTTTGATAATTTCTATGCCTTCCCCATATAATTTCTAGGTAATTACTTTGATAATGTCTTATGACACTTTCTTGACTCAACCATTTTTGCATAGAATAATAAATGGAGCATTGCAACAAAGCTCTATCCTTTGATGGTATTTGATGCAAAAATTCATGGCCTTTGGATTTTAGACAATTAATATTCACACTTGTGACAACAATGACAATATATTCCAACAACCTCCCCCTTTGTCATTGATGGCAACCCAATCTTGAATACAACTCTTCTTTTTTGTATTGCTCCCCCTAACTGTACCTCTCCCCCTTTCTTGAGCATCCCCTTGCTCTAATTCTCCCCCTTTAAAATCAATGGCAAAGGGTCTTCCAACTATATATGGACTTTATCTTTCATGGAGCTACGAGATAATGTTGTGGGTAGCTCCCCTTGAATATATACTCCCTTTTAATGATTGGATGAATATGGGACTACTCCGAACTTTTCCCTTAAGTACTCAAATGTGCCCTTTGGAAGTGGCTTTGTAAATATGTCAGTAATATGTTCTTTTGTAGCAATATATTCCAACTTGACTTGTTCCTCTACCACCCGCTCTCTCAAAAAGTGATACTTTATGGGAATGTGTTTGGTCCTTGAATGCATCACAAGATTCTTTGATATGTTAATTGCACTTGTATTATCACAAAATATATTGATGGGATGATCATATTCTAATTTGATATCTTTCAAGTTTGTCTCATCCATACCACTTGAGTGCAACATGATGTTGCAATATACTATGCCGCCGTGGTAGATAGGGAAATTGATGCTTGTTTCTTGCTCATCCATGATATAAGGTTGTTACCGAGGAAGAAGGCTCCTCCACTTGACTCTTTCTATCATCAATGATGCTCTCCTAATCTGCATCTATGTTTGCTACCAGAGTAAAATCATTTCCACTTGGATACCATAGGCTGAATTCCAATGTTCCTTTCAAGTATTTAAGTATCTGATTCATTACTTGAACATGCGTTTCTTTTGATGCATCTTGAAATCTTGCTACCATGCCAATTGCTTGCATAATATCTAGCCTTCAGGCAGTCAAGTATAAAAGACTTCCAATCATTGATCTATAAAACGTTTGATTTGCTTCAAGTGACTCATCATCTTTACTTAACTTACATCCTATTACCATGAGGGTACTTACAGGATTACAATCTTCCATTCTAACTTTTTCAACATCTCTTTTACATACTTTGTTTGTGAGATAAATATTCCCTTTTCTAATTATGATATTTGCAAGCCAAGAAAGAAGGATAATTCACCTAGCATGAACAATTCAAATTCCTTTTGCATCTCCATTGAAAATCCTTGGCACATGTTGTCATTACTTCCTCCAAAATGGATGTCATCCACATAGACCACCACAATTAATTGATCATTACCTTCAATCTTAATATATAAGTTACTATTCACAACTCCCTTCTTGAACCCTTGTTGTAGATGTTTGTCAAGTCTAGCATACCATGTTATGGGTGTTTTTTCAATCCATAGAGTGCCTTCTTCAATCTACATACATAGTCTTTCTTTTCTAATAGTATGAACATGTCTGGTTGTTCAATGTAGACTTCTTCTAGATCTCCATTTAGGAAGGCAGATTTAACATCCATTTGATATACTTCGAAGTTTTTAAAACTAGCATAAGCCAAGAACATCCTTATGGCTTTGATCCGAAATATGCTAACCAATTTTTTCGAAGAATAACACAAAATAACCAGCAATAGATGATATGATTAGCGTTAGCCTCAAATTAAAATCTGAACTTGAATGGAAGATGCTGAAGCTTGAACTGAAGAAACTGAATTGGAATAGAAGAACTACTCAACGTCAAGAATGTGCACTCAAGATCCCACTGAGGGCGAGGTGCTAACATATGACGGAGTCTAGAAATTGAAATTAAGAACTATTAGGCGGATAACCAGCCATGAGAAACAATTCCACGCTACCACCAAACAGTGGGGGGAAAAGATTACAAATGAAAGCAATTCATCCGCTGCGGCGGGCATCCACAGAACTGTGGGGATTCACCACTATGAGTGGGTAAAAGTTATTACAATAAAATTAACCACACTGGCGGTAAACCATCCAGGGGACTTATGTAAGAAGATACAGAAAGAAATTGCAGCAATTAAAAACTGGAACAGTACTACTGTTTGCAGTTTGTACAAATGAATAATAAGCTGCAAAATTACTTAGAAATTACAATGATCTTCAAACACAAGATGGATAGATGTTTTTCAATGTTTGTAGAACTTTCTAACAGCAGATAATAAATCAGAAATCAGAACTACTACAAACTGATACAAAACTGTGAAACTGGAAATATCAATCTGCAACTATGAGAATCAATGAAATCTTCATAACTCACTCAATTCTTCTCCGAATGACGTGAAACGAGTTGCAAATGCACCATACAAGTCTGGCGCCCAAGTTAGAATCCAGAAACAGCAACCAAAGTCCTTAATTTATTTGGCACGAATCCCAATGCAGCTCTAAATGGTACGGCCCCTTGAGAAAATCGACTTTGCAATATAAAATCAACAACTTCAAAATAAAATCTGATTTTTGGTGGAAGTTGGCGCCTCCAGTCAACAATTAGATTGCTCAAACACCCAGAACTAAATAAAAATCACTCAGCAAGATACGAACAGAAAACAGCTTCAGCTGTAGCAAAACCAGGAACTTCAAAACTGTAGAATTCACCAAATTTCTCAATCTTTATTGCTCAATCTGCTAGTCTGATGTGAGAAGCAGCAATGTTCCAACTAGGTGTTGTATTTCAAACACGAAATTGGGAATGGGCTAGGAGGTAGCATCCTCGAAGCAATAGCAAAATGTCCATAGTCATTTTGACAGCATAACAATAAGGTAATTGATGGATAACCAATGCTGGAGTCATGTCTTCATTTTATAAGAAAGAGAAACTCTTCAACTTCCTCAATTGGCACGCCAAAAGACAACCATTTGAATTCTCCTTATTTTCAAACTTCATAAAAATATATTACTCATAAAGTGGCGTCCACTTTCCTCCAAGCATAAATTCAAAAATATAAAATATTAATATCACCTTATGACAAGGCGTACCCTTCAAGTCCCCTTTTTAAAACAACTTGCAAGTTGTATCCTTAGGCCAAGGGGTCAATTGAAAAATATAACACTTATGCCAATACTTAGTAAATTTCAACAAATAAGGCTTGAGAGGAAGATATTGAAACAACCAATAATTTGCTCACTGAAGAGAAGACTGAAGACAACCAACTGCATACTGCCACAACCATCATTTACTAAAAATAGTAAATAAAATGAAATGCTACAAAAGCCAAGCCCATGAAACCCTAATTTCCTCCTCATTCCAGTCTACGGGTTCCGGAATAGACTGAAGAATGCCAATGCTGATCACTGATGAGAAGGGGACATTACAGTCCGCCCTCCTCGAAATTGCTTGTCCCCAAGCAACTGCAAAGATGGATGCAACAAAATCTGTTCACCTTCCCACGTAGCATCTTCAATAGGCAAATTCCTCCATCTCACCAAATATTCTTTGATTGTCCTTCTTCTCAAAGAACGTTCTCTAGTGTCAAGGATCTCTTCTGGAATCAACACTAAATGACCTTCCTCATCCAATGGAGGTAATTCTGATGTAGCCACCACATTGTGTCCAATTGCCTTCTTGAGGCGAGACACATGAAAAACATTATGTATTTTGCTTTCAGCTGGAAGTTCCAACTCATAAGCAACTTCACCAATCCTTTTGGTGATTTTGAAAGGACCATAAAAGCGTGGCTTCAACTTTTCTGCACCACTCTTCTTGAGAGAAGATTGTCTATATGGCTGAAGCCTCAAATAGACCATGTCCCCAACTTCAAAAGACCTTTCCACACGCTGCTGATCAGCGTATAACTTCTGCTGATTCTGAGCTTGTTGCAGATTTTCCTTAAGAGTCTTCAAGATGTCCTGGCTTTGTTGCAACATATCCAAAGCCTGTGGGGCTCTACTATCACCAAACACTAGATCAACAAAGTTAGTAGCCTCATAACCATAAAGAGCCTTAAAAGGAGACATCTTTATTGACATGTGATAAGAAGAGTTGTAACAATACTCTCCTAAATGAAGCCATTTAATCCAAGCTCGCTGCTGTCCTGAAACATAGTTCCTTAGGTAGCCCTCTAACCACTTGTTAACAATTTCTGATTGCCCATCTGTTTGTGGGTGATAACTTGTGCTTGGAGTAAGCACTGTCCCACTCAATCTGAAGATCTCCTGCCAAAAAACACTTAGGAACTTGCTGTCCCTATCACTGACAATTGTTTTAGGCAACCCATGCAAACGGAACACCTCTCTAAAAAACAACTCAGCCACTTGAGCTGCTGTAAATGAAGTGGTAACAGCAAAGAAATGAGCAAATTTTGTTAGTCTATCAACCACAACAAATATACAGTCACGTCCTTGCACCTTGGGCAACCCCGTGATAAAATCCATGGCAATACTTTCCCACTTCTGATTTGGAATAGGCAAGGGCTGAAGTAAACCAGCAGGAAAAGAGTGTTCATTTTTATTCCTTTGACAAGTAGGACACTCTCTAATGTAATTCAAGACTTCATCTTTCAAACCTTTCCAAGTGAATCGTTCACGAATCTGCTTGTAAGTCTTGAAAATCCCTTGATGACCAGCAAGGGGAACATCATGAAAAGCTTGTAGAATCTTTTTCTTAAGCTTAGATTCTTGTACTAAAAAGATTCTATCTTTATAATAAATTAATCCATCAACCAACTTATACCTTCCATCAACCAATTGACCTTCTAACAAGCTGGTTGCAAACTGATTTTTAACATAATCAGCAGCAATTAATTCTTTCCAATCTGCTGATAACTCACAAATTGACTGCAAATGAGGCCTTCTAGAAAGTGCATCAGCAACTATATTATTTTTTCCTTTGACATATTCAATGTCAAAGTCATATGCTTGGAGTTTACTTACCCATTTTTGCTGCCTTTCATTCAATTCCTTTTGGTGCATGAAATGTTTAAGACTGTTGTGATCAGTCTTAACAACAAATTTACTTCCCACCAAGTATTGACGGAATTTAGACAAAGCATGCATGATGGCAAGCATCTCTTTGTCATAAATGGAGTAAGTTTTTTCTGCCCCTCTCAACTTTCTACTCTCGAAGACAATAGGATGTTTGTCTTGCATTAGGACAGCTCCAACTCCTTCTCCTGAAGCATCACATTGTAATTCAAAAGGTTTTGAGAAATCCGGAAGTGCCAATACTGGACACGAACTCATGATTTGTTTAAACTTATCAAAAACCTCTTGTGCTTGCTTAGTCCAAAGAAAAGCTCCTTTCTTTGTAAGATCTGTCAAAGGTGCAGCTTGATGAGAATAACCTTTTACAAATCTTCTATAGAATCCACATAACCCTAAAAAACCTCTCAAATGAGAAATAGTCTTAGGAGTTGGCCAATCAAGAATGGCCCTTATCTTTTCTGGATCCACTTTCACACCCTTTGAGCTGATAATGTGGCCAAGGTATAAAAGTTCTTCCATCCCAAACTCACACTTTGACTCTTTGGCGAATAGACATTCCGCCTCTAAAATGGTAAGCACTTCTTCCAAATGCTTAAGGTGTTCTTCCCAAGACTTACTGAATATGAGAATATCGTCGAAGAAGATGAGCACAAACTTCCTCAACTGCTGTCTAAAAATCTTGTTCATACAAGATTGGAATGTGGCTGGAGCATTTGTCAAACCAAAAGGCATGACAAGAAATTCAAAATGCCCAAAGTGGCATCTAAATGCTGTCTTTTCTATATCCTCCTCCCTCATTCTGATTTGGTGATATCCTGAACGAAGATCAATCTTTGAGAAGAACATTGCCCCATGGAGCTCATCAATAAGCTCATCAATCCTAGGGATAGGATATCTATTCTTGATGGTTTTCTGATTTAATGCGCGATAGTCAACACACATACGCATTGTACCATCTTTCTTTTTGACCAGCACTACTGCTGAGGCAAATGGACTCTTGCTTGGTCTAATAAAACCACTTTCCAACAGCTCCTTGATGGCCTTTTCAATTTCATCTTTCTGCCTCTTTGGATAGCGGTAAGGTGTAGTAATGACTGGTTTTGCTCCTTCTTCTAATTCAATCACATGTTCAGAACCTCTTTCAGGAGGTCTTCCAGGAGGTAAGCTTCCAAAGACTTTACTTTTCTTTGAAAGTAAGGCTTGAATATCAGGATGATATTGCCTTTTTTCCTCAACCGGATCAGCTGGTAAAACCATACATTCAGCAGCCCATTCAACTTGATCATGGCGGATCAGCCTTTCCATCCTTTTCAAAGACACAATTCGAGGGCCTCCATTTGACATCCCTCTTAAAACAACCTTCTTTCCATTAGACTGAAATTTCAGCTCCATGGTTTGCAAATTCATGTGATCTCACCAAGAGATCGCAGCCATTGTATGCCCAACACAACATCAGTGTCTCCTATACCCACCACATAAAAATCATCCTTAATTTCATGATTCCCTAATTGCAAAGATAGATTAGGAATTCTCCTTGTGCAAGACATAGTGAAACCATCCGCAACCATTACTTTGAAACCATCAAAATTTTCAGTCTTTAAACCTTTTCTAGCAACTAGCCCTTCATCAATAAAATTGTGAGTTGCTCCAGTATCAATTAGGGCAACTATCCTTTGTGAATTTACCACTCCATGAACCCTAAAAGATTCATTCTTTTGAAAACTGGATAGTTGTGCAAAAGCACTACTATCTCCAACCTCTTCGGACTTGTCTTCTTGAACTTCTTCACCTTCACTACTTGCTGATTCGTATTGCTGATCAGACGAATCAGATTCTGATCCATAATCAGAATAGCCCTCCATTTGAACTACTTTGCCTCTTCCATAGCAACGGTGGCCTTTCACCCAAGGCTCACGACAAGTGAAGCAAACTCCATCCTTTCTAAGCTGTTCTTTGAGCTCTTCGGACAGCCTTGGTGGAAACTTCTTGGGCAGATTTGAAGATGGCTTTTTATCCTTCTTATGGCTGAATGTTTTTGAGTGAAATTTAGGTCTTGGGGCTGCCAATTCCATGCTCCTAGCTTTTTTGATAGCTTCATCCAATGTTGGAGGATCAAATGCTTTGACCCAACCCTTCAAAGGCTCCATTAAACCTTCAGCAAAAAGGACAACAAGTCTTCTTTCAGTAATGTTGGGCACCATTACTGACAACCTCTGAAAATCAGCCACATAACTCTCTAAAGATCCTTGCTGTTTTAACTGTGCCAATTCTCTAAACTTCAATTCCGGATCTTTGGTGTCAAATCTCTCAATCAGTTTATTTGTAAATTCTCCATAAGTGCGAATAAGGTTGTGGCCAAGAGTGACCAAACCGTGAGTCCACCATTCATGAGCTATGCCATCTAAGTGCAAGGTAGCAAATTTGATAGCATCTTCTTCCGGCATAGGTCTAAGGGAGAGGTAGTTATCTAACTTTTGCACCCATGACCTGGCTGTACACTTGTTACCACCATCAAAATGTTCCATAGTGATCTTTCCCAATGCTTGGTAAAAATCATTTCTAGGGCCTGCAGGAGGACGTTGATCATTCCTACCACCATTTCTCCGACTCCTTTGATTCATGAATTGATCAAAGGTCCATGCTCCTCTCATGTCAAGAGGTAAGGACACATACTCCATATAGGCTTGACGAGCATCATCAGCAAAGTTTGGAGTAGCCTCAACTGGTTGTTGCTCTTCCCTTGGTGTGAAAACAGGAAAGAGGGGTCTAGAGGATGACCCACTATGAATTGTAGTATGCTGACCTACAATTCTGTCCCTAGTATTCACCTCAGGACTGCCACTGTTATTATTTCCATTCACTCCACTATTTTCTCCAGCTGAGTTATTTTGGGGCTGAATAATACTCTGAGCTGCTTGCTGATCCAACTTGGATAACAAACGGGACATCATATCTATCATCCCGTCAAACTTCTTCTCCACTCTATCCCTTTCTTCATTATCTTTTCTTACTGAATCTGACATTATGACAGTTGTGTGATCAACCACTTCCACTGAATTATCTGAACCTTCCACTGTTTTACCAAGGTCTCTTAGAACTTCTGAGAAGGTATCTGCCTCTGGAACGGGCGGAAACTGATGCTGATTTCTGGCCTGACTTCTAGTGTATGGCCTTGTGTCTCTGTCACTCATCAGTTCACTACTGCAATCAGCCACAGGATGGCAGGGTCTTCTGCTCTGATACCACTGAAATATGCTAACCAATTTTTTCGAAGAATAACACAAAATAACCAGCAATAGATGATATGATTAGCGTTAGCCTCAAATTAAAATCTGAACTTGAATGGAAGATGCTGAAGCTTGAACTGAAGAAACTGAATTGGAATAGAAGAACTACTCAACGTCAAGAATGTGCACTCAAGATCCCACTGAGGGCGAGGTGCTAACATATGACGGAGTCTAGAAATTGAAATCAAGAACTATTAGGCGGATAACCAGCCATGAGAAACAATTCCACGCTACCACCAAACAGTGGGGGGAAAAGATTACAAATGAAAGCAATTCATCCGCTGCGGCGGGCATCCACAGAACTGTGGGGATTCACCACTATGAGTGGGTAAAAGTTATTACAATAAAATTAACCACACTGGCGGTAAACCATCCAGGGGACTTATGTAAGAAGATACAGAAAGAAATTGCAGCAATTAAAAACTGGAACAGTACTACTGTTTGCAGTTTGTACAAATGAATAATAAGCTGCAAAATTACTTAGAAATTACAATGATCTTCAAACACAAGATGGATAGATGTTTTTCAATGTTTGTAGAACTTTCTAACAGCAGATAATAAATCAGAAATCAGAACTACTACAAACTGATACAAAACTGTGAAACTGGAAATATCAATCTGCAACTATGAGAATCAATGAAATCTTCATAACTCACTCAATTCTTCTCCGAATGACGTGAAACGAGTTGCAAATGCACCATACAAGTCTGGCGCCCAAGTTAGAATCCAGAAACAGCAACCAAAGTCCTTAATTTATTTGGCACGAATCCCAATGCAGCTCTAAATGGTACGGCCCCTTGAGAAAATCGACTTTGCAATATAAAATCAACAACTTCAAAATAAAATCTGATTTTTGGTGGAAGTTGGCGCCTCCAGTCAACAATTAGATTGCTCAAACACCCAGAACCAAATAAAAATCACTCAGCAAGATACGAACAGAAAACAGCTTCAGCTGTAGCAAAACCAGGAACTTCAAAACTGTAGAATTCACCAAATTTCTCAATCTTTATTGCTCAATCTGCTAGTCTGATGTGAGAAGCAGCAATGTTCCAACTAGGTGTTGTATTTCAAACACGAAATTGGGAATGGGCTAGGAGGTAGCATCCTCGAAGCAATAGCAAAATGTCCATAGTCATTTTGACAGCATAACAATATGGTAATTGATGGATAACCAATGCTGGAGTCATGTCTTCATTTTATAAGAAAAGAGAAACTCTTCAACTTCCTCAATTGGCACGCCAAAAGACAACCATTTGAATTCTCCTTATTTTCAAACTTCATAAAAAATATATTACTCATAAAGTGGCGTCCACTTTCCTCCAAGCATAAATTCAAAAATATAAAATATTAATATCACCTTATGACAAGGCGTACCCTTCAAGTCCCCTTTTTAAAACAACTTGCAAGTTGTATCCTTAGGCCAAGGGGTCAATTGAAAAATATAACACTTATGCCAATACTTAGTAAATTTCAACAAATAAGGCTTGAGAGGAAGATATTGAAACAACCAATAATTTGCTCACTGAAGAGAAGACTGAAGACAACCAACTGCATACTGCCACAACCATCATTTACTAAAAATAGTAAATAAAATGAAATGCTACAAAAGCCAAGCCCATGAAACCCTAATTTCCTCCTCATTCCAGTCTACGGGTTCCGGAATAGACTGAAGAATGCCAATGCGATCAGGATGAGAAGGGGACATTACAGATCCTAGCAATCGAAGCAAAAGTCTCTTCAAAATCAACACCTTCTATTTGAGCATACATTTCACATACCAATCTTGCTTTGTTTCTCATAATTTGACCATCTTCATTCAACTTATTTTTGAACACCCACTTCGTGCCATTAACATTTTTATCCTTGGGTCTTGGGACAAGTTATCAAGTATCATTCTTCTCAATTTGATTAAGCTCTTCATTCATAGCTTCTATCCAATTCTTATCTTCACTTGCTTCTTTGAGGTTTTTAGGTTCAATTGTAGATAGCAATGCCACATTTTTAGTTTCTAGATCTCTTACCATTCTTGTTCTTGTTTTGACCCAGTCATCTCCTATTATAAAATCTTCCGGATGGTTCCTTTGAACAAACTTAGATGGTGTCTTTGTTGGTGCCTTTTTGTTTCTCGGTTCAATTATTTCATCTTCTTTGTTTTCTACATCTTCCTTGTATCTTTCTTCATAAGGATAGTTATCTTCTTGTGGTTTAACTTGATAGTATTTATGCTCATTTATCTTCACATTTGTGCTCTCTACCATTTTATGCAATCTTTTATTGGAACATAAGTAGGCTTTACTCCTTGAAGAGTAGCCCAAAAATATTCCTTCATCTACCCCTGCATCGAACTTCCCTAAATCTTCATCTTTTCTAATATAACAAGGACTTCCAAACACTTTGAAGTATTTCATGGATGCAGGTCTTCCCTTCCATAACTCACATGGTGTCTTATTATGATTTACTTTGATTTCGGCTTGGTTAAGGATATAATTTGTTGTGTGCACTGCATATTTCCAAAATATGTCAAGAAACTTGGCTTCATTCATCATGCATCTAGCCATTCCTGAACACTTCTATTCTTTCTTTCCACAACTCCATTTTGATGTGGAGTTCTTGCTATAGAGTATTTTCTTCGTATCCCATGTTGCTCACAAAAATCTTCAAATTTGTTTGAAGTGAATTCGCCTCCTCTATTTGATCTAAGGAATTTAATCCTCATGCCTATCTCATTTTCCAATAAGGCTTTGAATATCTTAAATTTTTCCAATGCTTCAAATTTTTCTTCAAAAAGGTAACCTACGTCATTCTAAAAAAATCAATGAATAACATGAAGTATCTTTCACCTTGTATACTCCTTGTCCTAGTGGGTCCACATAAGTCTATGTGAATAAGCTCTAGGGATTGTGATGCAAAGTACTCTTTTGATTTAAAACTTTCTCTGGTTTGCTTACCCAACTAACATTGCTTACAAATGATATTTGTAGGTTTTGATATCATAGACATATCTCTCACTACTTCTCTTTGACTAATTTTGACAAGGTTGTTAAAGTTTAGATGACCCATTCTTTTATGCTATAGCCAACTCTCATCTTTTTTTCCCATACAATATTTCTCACCTTGGATGTCACCTCGAACACAGAGATTATTTCCTATTCGGCTGGCTTTTGCAACTTGCCTCCCTTCCTTACTTATCTCACAAACTTTGGCATGAAATGTGAGGATGTGCCCTTGGTCACACAATTGGCTCACACTTGACATGTTATGCTTCAATCCTTCCACAAATAGTACATTCTCTTTTCTTGTGCTCCCATTATCCAAACTAAGGGATCCTCTTCTTGAAATTCTTGTCGATGCATTATCACCAAATCTTATGGTTTCGCCATTGACTCTTTTTAGAGTGATGAACTTGCTCTCAGTACCCATCATGTCTTGAACATCCACTGTCTATATATCATTGATCACTTTCATTTCTGGCATGTAGGGTTGTTTGAACTATCATGGACTTTTCTCTTCTTCCATACTTTTGAGCTTTCTTCTATCTTTTGTTCTACCTACTTGTTTTCTTAGGAGGTATCGAGAAACTACTTTTGCAACACTTTTTCAGATGTCCAAAATTATTGCACTTATGTTAGGATTCATGAGTAGAGTGAATGAGGTGATATTTTTTTTCATCATCCCGAAACTTCTAATCTTGTTTCCTACAAGGTTAGTTGTAACATGTGCTCCATAATTCATAATTCTATGTCTATACTTATTGTTGGATGTTGTGGTTGTGTTGCTGATATGTGGTTGTCATTGATGTCAACACTATTAGTATTAATTCATTAGAAGTTGTATATGTTGAGGATATTGAGAAAATTGTAATGGAATGAGTTGCAGGTTGTCAGTGGTGAAGTGAAGTTCAGTATGTTGGTAAGTTTTGTACGTTGACGATCAGAGGTTGTGGACTAAAGGGTTTGTTGCTGAGTGTATCTATTTTATCCACATCGAGTTTCAGAGATCCGCGTGAAAATTTGATCGAGTTATGAAGATTTACATTCTGACAGTTTTTTTGTTGCTTCAGTTGGTGTTGCTGATTGAAGATGATACTATGTCAGTTAGTTCAGTTGTTGCGGATGCTTCTCTGGTGATTCATAATGTTTGTGGATGCTTCTAGATCGTGCTCTATCTTTGTTGCACATCCGCATTGATCGTTGTGCTCGTGGTTGACGATTTTCTCTTGTGTGTTCATGTTTTTCTTTTTCTTGGCCAACATGGTGGTTGTAGCGTGTTGTGGATCTTCAAGGAGTAATTAATTGAAGTTTTTTCGCATTGGAGATGCTGATTTGGGTCTTCACTAAGTTGTGGCCGACCTTGGTTGATTCAAATTAACAATCTTTAGTATTTTGGGCCGACAATTTATATTCATTTTATTATTTTGTTGAGGCCGACATGTAGGGATGAAATTTCTTGTTGTGGATATATAAGAGCGATTGTTTATTCGAATTGATGTGTGTAAGTGGATGCCAGAGTGTGCTTATGTTTGTGTATGTGTGAATATTGATCAAAATCATTCGAAGGCAGAGCAAAGTGTGAAGAAGAGTGAAGAAGAGTAAAGAAGTGTTCATGCACTTAACTGGATCTGTGATTAGGCATTAGCAGATGCTATTCTATTAGTTCAAATCCCTGTGGATGTAATCCGTTTCTTTCTGTAAGATAGTGTGCCTTTGGGTGGTTAGCCCTGTTGCAATTGAGCAGTGAGCTCTAGGTAGTGTGCCTGAATGCAAGTGCATTCCCAATATTTTCATTTCTTATACTTTTAACAAGGTATAATCTTGTGGACCGACCTCCACTATGGTTTTTCCTCTAACAGGGTTTCCATGTAAAAAATCTTGGTGTTATGTGTGTCTGATGTGTTGTTGATTTATGCTTTCATGGTTAATAATTAGATCTGAGAATAAAGTTGAATAAGTTTTAAATTTATGTGAAAACTGATTCACCCCCCCTCTCAGTTGTCTGCCCTTGTGTTGCCAACAATTGGTATCAGAGCAGGTTCCTTGGAAAAAGTTTAACAACTTGAGGTGATCCAGGATGACGACTTACAAGAAGGATAGTCTGAGATTTGATGGAACAAATTACTCCCTGTGGAAGACTTGAATGGAGTGTCATTTGAGATGCATTGGTGAACCCTTTTGGAACATTACATGTAATAGGTATGTTATTCCTCAGAATGGTCCTACTACTACTTCTGAGATTAGAGATGTTGAGTATAATATCTAGGCTAAGGAAGCATTGTTGAGTGCCTTGACTGATTCTGAGATGACAAAAGTTATGGATCTAAAGACTGCTTATGAGATCTGGAAAAAGTTGGAAACCTTGTATGAAGGTGATACTAATGTGAAGATTGCTAAGTTGCAGAGTCTGAAAGGAAAATATGAAAAGTTGAGAATGGGTGATGATGAGAACATTACTATTTTTATGCAAAAAGTGAATGAACTTGTGTGTGGTATTAGATGTGCTAGTGGACAGATAGACGAATCAACGATTGTTGCTAAAGTGCTTAGATCCTTGCCTGATTCTTACAAAGTCAAAGCTAGTGCTATTGAAGAGCTTCAGACTATAACAAATGTAACCAGAGACATGTTGGTTGGTAAGCTTACTAATTTTGAGCTGAGTGAATTTGGTGATGCCCTTCCTAAAGTTGAATATGCATTTAAGGCTAGTATTTCTGGAAGAGATAGACACATATATGATCCGGGTGAGAGTTCATCTAGAAAGACATTCAAGTATGAGGATGAAATCAAAAATTTGAAGAAGAAATAGAGGCTAGAAGAGCTGGAAGCACTTATTGGCAAAAGAGTACCAAGAGGAAAAGGTAAGTATGAAGGAAAATTGCTTAAATGTTTTTCTTGCAATAAGATAGGTCATTTTGCATCAAGGTGTCCGAAAAGAACCCTAAATCAAGACACAACAAGCTAGATTTCAAAAAAGTGTTACTATGTTGTTGATGAAGGTGTGACAGATGATGAATCTAATAAAGGAAATAGAAGTGATGATGAATGGGTATTTATTGCTATCAAGGAAAATAATCTTGCATCTGCTAGTTGTACAAATGTGGAGAAAGCCCTAGTTGCTTGAGTTGAAGAAAAGATGAATGGGTGATTGACGGTGGATGTTCACATCATATGACAAGAGATAAAAAAGTTTGTGAGCTTGGAAAAGTATGATGGTGATGTTGTGATTTGGTGATATCAGTTGGTGTGATCCATGGTAGAGGATGCATTTTTCTTGATGGTAAGCATAATACTAATGATGTCCTATATGTGGAAGGCTTGAAGCATAATCTTTTAAGTTGTTGGTCAGATGGTTGATAAGGGATACAATCTTCAGTTCAAGGATGGAAAGTGCAGAATATTGAGTTCTGAAAATGTAATTGCATCAGGTACAAAAAAAAAGGTAATAGCTTTCACTTGAGTTCTGCTAGTAAAAGTTGTTTGATTGCTCAAGTTGATGAAAGTTGGTTATGGCATAGGAGAATGTGTCATGTTAACTTTGATAATATTGTCAAGATAAGTTCTACTAAGGCTGTGAGAGATCTACCTAAGTTGGTGAAACCTACTAATGCCATATGCAAGGAATGTCAGTTAGGAAAACAAACTAGAATTTAATTTTGAAGCAAACAACATTGTTCAAATGAATTGTTGGAACTTGTGCATAATGATCTATGTTGTCCCTCTAAGGTCATAATTTTACAAGGTTGCATGTATTTCATGTTACCCATTGATGATTTCAAGAATGGTGTGGGTTACTTTCTTAAGGGAGAAATCTGAAGCACTAGAAAAGTTCAAGACCTTTAAGGCTATGGTTGAGACAAAGATAGGCCTGAAGATTAAATGTCTGAGATCAGATAGAGGTGGTGAATTCACTTCTGGTGAATTTAATTCTTTTTGTGAAGAACATGGAATAAAGAGACAATTATCTGCTTTGCAGACCCCTCAACAAAATGGAGTTGTAGAAAGGAAGAACAAAACAATTGAAGATGCTGCTAGAACTATGATGTTGGAAGGAAATGTCCCTCATATCTATTGGGGAGAAGTTGTGAGTACTGTTGTGTACACACTCAACCGGGTACAAATCAAAGGTGATACTGGTAAGACTCCTTTTGAGCTATGGACTGGTCAAAATCCTACTGTTAAATACTTCAAGATATTTGGAAGCAAATGTTATATTAAGAGAGATGAAGACATAGGAAATTTTGATGCTAGGAGTGATGAAGGTATCTTTTTGGGTTATTCTACTAATAGCAAGGCCTACCAGTGTTACAATAAAATATTGAGGAAAATGGTTGAAAGTGAAAATTTCAAGGTTGATGAAGACTTAGGTACACCATCTAGAACCTGTGGATATGATTCTGATGATCAAAATGTCAGTACAAACAAAGGAAAGCAAGTTCAGACTACAAATCAAGTGCAAATCATTCCAGTGGATCAGGAAAATCAAGAGGAAAAAGAAACCAATGAAGTTGCAGAAGAGAGAACACAAGAGCCTGAAGTTGAAGAACAACCTAAGAAGACTCTAAGGTATGTAAGATTGAATCATTTAGAAAATCAGATTATAGGTGATAAGAACAAAGGTGTCCAGACTAGGAGAAAGGTTGTAGAAGAATATTGCTTGATTTCAAAGACTGAGACTACTAGTGTGAATGAAGCATGTAAAGATGAGCATTGGGTTGAAGCAATGAAAGAGGAACTAAAATAGATTGAGAAGAATGATACATGGATTCTTGTTCCTAGACCTAAGGATAAGAATGTCATTGGAACTAAATGGGTCTTTAGAAACAAACTGAATGAGCAAGGAGAAGTGGTGAGAAACAAAGCAAGAATGGTATGCAAAGGATATTCACAGAAGGAAGGAATTGATTTTGAAGAGACTTTTACCCCTGTTGCTAGAATTGAAGCTGTAAGATTATTTCTTACATGTTTTGCTTACAAGAACTACAAAGTTTATCAGATGGATGTCAAGTCAGCTTTTCTGAATGGAAAATTGGAAGAAGAGGTGTATGTTGAGCAGCCTGATGGATTCCAGTTGATTGATAAGGGAGATATGGTGTGTCGGTTGAAGAAAGCATTGCATGGACTCAAGCAAGCCCCTAGAGCCTGGTATGCCATATTAGACAAGTATTTGTTGAAGCTTGGATATAAAAAAGGTATTGTTGATAGTAATCTGTATTTCAAGAATGATGATAAAGATTTGATTGTTGAAGTCTTTGTTGATGATATCATTTTTGGAGGAGATAATGGTTTGTGCATGAAGTTTTCTAATGAGATGAAGAGTGAATTTGAAATTTCAATGATTGGTGAGATGAAATTCTTTTTGGGATTGCAAATTACTCAGTTACATAAAGGGATTTTTATATCTCAGTCCAAGTATGTGAAGGAATTGTTGAAGAAGTTCGGTATGGAAGATTCAAAGCCAGTCGGTACACCTATGGTGACTAGATGCAAGTTGACAATAGAAGATGATTCTCTGAAGGAAAATTAGACTAGATACAAATCAATGATTGGTGGATTATTGTATTTAACGCAAACTAGGCCTGATATGATGAATGTTGTATGTATTGTTGCAAGATTTCAAGTTGATCCGAAGGAATCTCATGTGACTGCTGTGAAGAGAATTTTCAGATACTTGAAGGGGACAGTTGACTTTGGCCTATGGTATCCTAAAGATAATGATCTTACTTTGAGTGCCTTTACTGATGCTGATTGGGTAGGAGATGTAAATGACAAGAAAAGTACTAGTGGTGGGGCATTTTTCTTGGGTAAGAAGTTGATTTCATGGTTAAGTAAGAAGCAAAATGCCATTTCCTTATCTACTATAGAGGCTGAATACATTGTTGCTGCTAACAATTGCACTCAAGTCTTGTGGATGAAATAGATGTTTAAGGATATCAGATTTGTGTATAATGAGCCTATTGCTATATTCTATGATAATTCAAGTGCTATTAACATATCTAAGAATCTGGTGATGCATTCAAAGGCATATATCTATTAAGTTTCACTTTTTGAGGGAGAAGGTGAGTGAAAAGGAAGTTAGACTAGAGTATGTGCCTACTAAGGTGCAAATTGCAGACATCTTTACCAAGTCATTGCCTAAGGATACTTTTGAGTATCTCAAAGGGAAGTTAGGGCTGATTACCCCTCCTAATCGGAACTAAGGATGCATTGCATTGCATCAATCCGTGCATTTCATAGTCATATCTTGTTTTGGATTGATGTTGTGGTGGCTGCTACTCAGGGGGAGTAGTCAGATGTTTAGATATTCAGATATATGATTCAAATTTTGTGTGAAGTCTAGAGATCTTTGTCATTGATGTCAAAGGGGGAGAAGATTCATGTGAAAAAATGGTGATTATCTGGGGAGAAGAGCCTTATGGGGAGAAGATCATGTGGAAGAGTTGAGGAGAAAATGAATTAGAGTCTAAGGGGAAGTAAGTGTCAAGAGTTAGCTACGTTGATGGTTTTCTTCACATCATGTGTTGCCATCAATGCCAAAGGGGGAGATTTTTGGATGTTGTGGTTGTGTTGTTGATGTGTGGTTGTCATTGATGTCAACACTATTAGCATTAATTCATTAGAAGTTGTATATGTTGAGGATATTGAGAAAATTGTAATGGAATGAGTTGCAGGTTTTCGGTGGTGAAGTGAAGTTCAGTATGTCAATAATTTTTGTACGTTGATGATCAGAGGTTGTGGACTAAAGGGTTTTTTGCTAAGTGTATCTAGTTTATCCACATCGAGTTTCAGAGATTTGCGTGAAGATTTGATTGAGTAATGAAGATTTGCATTCTGATAGTTTTTCTGTTGCTTCAGTTGGTGTTGTTGATTGAAGATGATGCTATTTTAGTTAGTTCAATCGTTGCGGATGCTTCTCTGGTGATTCATGATGTTTGTGGATGCTTCTAGATCGTGCTCTATCTTTGTTGCATGTCTGCATTGATCGTTGTGCTCATGGTTGGTGATTTTCTCTTGCGTGTTCATGTTTTTCTTGTTCTTGGTCAACATGGTGGTTGTAGCATGTTGTGGATCTTCGAGGCATAATTAATTGAAGTGTTTTCACGTTGGATATGTTGATTTGGGTATTCACTAAGTTGTGGCCGACCTTGGTTGATTCGCGTTAACAATCTTTAGTATTTTGGGCCGATAGTTTATATTCATTTTATTATTTTGTTAACGTCGACATGTAGGGATGAAATTTCTTGTTGTGGATATATAAGAGCAATTGTTTATTCGAATTGATGTGTGCAAGTGGATGCTAGAGTGTGCCTCTGTGTATATGTGCGAATATTGATCAAAATCATTCGAAGGCAAAGCAAAGTGTGAAGAAGAGTGAAGAGTAAAGAAGTGTTCATGCGCTTAACCAAAACTGTGATCAAGCATTAGCGGTTGCTATTCTATCAGTTCAAATCCCTGCAGATGTAATCCATTTATTTCTGTAAGACAGTGTGTCTTCCTTTGGGCAGTTAGCCATGTTGTAATTGAGTAGTGAGCTCTAGGCAATGTGCCTGAATGCAAGTGCATTCCCCATATTTTCATTTCTTATAATTTTAACAGGGTATAATCTTGTGGACTAACCTCCACCGTGGTTTTTCCCCTAACAGGGTTTCCACGTAAAAAATCTTGGTGTTATGTGTGTTTCTAATGTGTTGTTGATTTATGCTTTCATGGTTAATAATTAGATCTGAGAATAAAGTTAATAAGTTGAATAAGTTTTAAATTTTTGTGACAACTGATTCACCCCCCCTCTTAGTTGTCTGCCCTTGTGTTGCCAACACTTATTTCTAACATTCAATCTACAATTTATTGCCTTCCAAAATGATTCTTTAAATAAAACAATAGCCTTGGAAAGAAGGATAGAACCTATTTGTATGTACCTATCTCCATGGTTTTTCATTGATTCTCTTCATGGTTTGCCATGATTTTTTGAATGATCTTTTTATGGTTTGCCAATGATTCTCTTCCTTTTTGTAGGTTTCACCTTTGACGAAGTCTTGAACCATTTGTGAGTAGGTTTTTTTATTTTCTTTATTTGCCTCTTTAGATGGATGATTAGTTTTTGAACCTTGAACTTCTTCAAATCCAACCTAACTCTTGTCACATGTGGGATTTTGGGCATTTATGATCTTATGCATTTTTTTTGAAGTTTTCACATTCTTCAATTCTTGATTCAATTGCGCCACAGAATTTTCCAACTCCTTCCTTAGTGATATAATCTCGTATTCTAATTTTTCATAACTTTCTTCCCTTTCCTTTAACTTGCTTTTTATTCCATCTTCGATTCCTTTTTCCTCCTTCAACTTAATTTTAAGACCTAGGATGATTTTCTTGGATTCTTCTTCATTTTGTTTGCTTCTTCATATTGTATATTTATGTCTATGATTGTATTTTTGACTTCTTCAAGATCTTTTGATACCTTTGCTTTAGATTCACTTTCCTCTTGAATTTTTTATTTTAAACATGCATTTCTTCTTTTAAGTGAATGAATATCGTTATATGCAAGATAATTTTCTTTTTCAAGATCCATTTCTTCATCAACCTCATTCTTCTTATCTTCCACTTCCTTTTTATCCTCCTTCTGATTCTCAATGTTATCCTTGATCTCTATAGCCATGAATATTATCTCTTCTTGATCACCATAAAATTCATCATCAGTTTATACGAATCCATCATTATATTCATTAGAGTAAAGGCTTTTCATTTTCCTCTGAAAGTTATTACTTCTCTCGAACTGGTTTTGAAAATAACTCTTCCTCGATTGTTGATACCCTCTTCCTTTATACATATTGTAGTTTTCTTCATTGTCTCTAGTCTCCATCATTCCCTATGGATACTTAAAAGAAAAATGTCCTAGCCTACCACAATTATAGTATATAATAGAAGACTTACTTAGAAATTTACCTGCCCCCTTCTTTGGCCTACTTATGAAGTGAGCTTCTTCTTCGTCTATCTCGCCAAATTCATCATTAGGTTCATATATTTTGGCCTTTCCTCTTTGAGCTACCTTGAAAGTTGCATCTCTCTTTAATGGTTTATCTTCAATCCTCATTTCATAGGAAATTAAAGTGTAATGCAACTAATCCTTGGTCAAATTATCCAAGTCTTTCATTTCTTCAATTGCAAAGATTTTAGAAGCAAACCCCATGGGTAAAGATCTCAAGATCTTTCTTGCAATAGTTTCTTCTTTGATTGTTTCACCAAGTGCCACCATGGTGTTGATAATTTCATCGACTCAAAGGAAATATTCAAATATGTTCTCATCTTCTCTCATTTTGAGACTCAAATCTTGCCTTGTGAGTTTGAAGCTTATCCTTTTTCACTTTTTTCCACTTCATAAATGCATTTTAGCTTATCCCATATTTCCTTTGTAGTTTTAGAATTCATCACCTTTATGAATTTGGTTTCTGATTATCCTCACAATATGGTGTTCATAGCTTTGAATTATTTTCACTCTCTTTTAGCATCTTTATCCATAAGCCTAGTTATAGGTATATGTAAAGGAGGAGATTTGATACCCTCAAGATGATGAGGTCCAAAGGGGAAAATGGTCCTCAACTACCTCAAGGATCAATGCTCAAGTGATGGGATAAAATGATAAATGGGGTTTATTTATATTTTATACAAAATAAAAATGAGAGAGTTTCAAAAATAGAAAGAGCGGGTTGCAGAGGTCTTCTAGATAAACTAGCAAGCTCTCAAGCAAGGACAACAATGTGACACATAGACATCCCTGTAGTGCGTTGGCATCTCATATGGATTGAAAATTGAGTTTGTGACAAAAATGACTAAAAACTACTGTCAGTTCTAACAACTAAACTCTTAAAATACACAAAAATAACATAAAGTAACATAAATGAAAGTAAACTAAATCAAATAGAAAAGGGATGGTAAAAACAAGAGAAAAGAGAAAGAATACTTATAAGAGGTTTGAGAATGAAGCCTCCAACAATGATAAACCTTCAATACCTACACCCAAAAGTTCGAGGAAAATTTTTGGGGTTGTTTAGGGGCTTGCCTTAGTCAAACCCCTGCATTGGGGTTTCCACCTCCATGGACAACTAGATATGATCAAGATAGAAATAAAATAGATGGGATAAAGAAAAGATAGAAGTGTTAGAATAATATGCTAACAAGATAAACAAATAATACAATAAAGAAGCTACGGTTACCCTCCTTTTGCAAATACGAATGCCGAAAGGAAGAAGTTGTAATCTCCAAGCTTGAATATGATATGCCAATGGTGCCAAAGCTTCAAAACAAAGAATAAAAATGCCATGGAGATGGTAGAGAAAGGTGGAGAAAGTTCAAGAGAGATTGAAAGAACTTGAGAATGTGAGAAAGTTTGATTAAGAATAGAAGAGATAGCAAGATTGATAGATTGAATGATAATGCATCAATGAGAGATAAAAAAAATGGAGTGTTTTATGAAAGTATATGCATGCAAGGGTTGTACTGATGCATCTGCAAATGAGAAGAGGTGTTACCTTTATTGGTAGGTGGGAAACATAACATCTCAGCAACTACTGTAGTCAAGAATCTATTCAGGACATTCACGCGGTGTGTAGATGTCTGCGCGACACGCATTTTTTTGAGACATAAATTCACCTTAATGATCGGGAACAAATGGGTTGAGAATTAAGTTAAGGTTGGATAAAAAGGGATATTGCATTATCGAATTTAATTTATCTAAAGGGGAGGTTTATGGAATGTGAAATTACATAGGGTGTAATTTTTGACATTACAGTATAGTATATCCATTTTCCACAAATTGCCAAATGTCCCAAAGCATTAAGATATGTATTCATTCTTAAGCTCCAAAAAGCATAATTAGTTCCATCAAACAATGGTGCCTTGTTTGATGTGAATCCATAAAATTTGTGTGCATCCATTAGTGCTCTTCTCAAATCTACCTTCTAGGGGTTAGGCTATATTCGAAGGAACCCGCCCTGATACCAATTGTTGAGCACACAATGATACTAAGAGGGGGGTGTGAATTAATATCTATTAATCCTTTACTTTTTACAAAAAAAATAATTCTATCAACTACTCATATGCAAGATTTTGCAATTAAGTACACAATGAGAACACATGATTTACATGGAAACCCTTCTGAGAGAAAACCACAACACAATTTTTCTTATATATAAGTAACTTCCTTTTCTTGTAGGCTCCAATCTACTAGAGACTCCAATCTCTACTTGAAAAAATATAGGCTTCAACTTCCCCACACAAACTTCAATCTCTCCACACCAACTGAGCTCCAACCCAGCTAGAGGCTACAACCTCTTAATTGATAGGCTCCAATATATTAGTCTTTCAATTGCTAATATGATATTATCTTTCACTCAAATCTAATTAACCTCTAAATCTTTTCACAATCTTCACAAGTCTAAAAACTCTAAATCTTTTCATTATTCACAAATCTGATTCAAACTATATATCCTTCAAGATTCTTACAAATTTGATTCAAATTCAGATATCTTCCTTCATAATCTATTTTTTAATCCATTTTTTAATCCATCTCACTAGTATAATTTATTTCTTTCATCATGCACATGTATTTATTATACATTTGATTTATCCTTCATTTCTCTATTCTTATTCCTATTTTGATCATCCTTTAAACTCAGAAAATATACATTGATCAGTGCTAATAGATTTCCACAATCCATGAGAACATTGATTATGTTGTTTCTGGCTTTGATTGTGTGCAAATTTTTGTATCAATGTTTCGGATCACACTTCGTGTGCAATTTTTTGTATCAACATATCGGATGCCTTAGATCCACTTTCTTCTCTTTCCAAGATGCTATCTATGAGAAGGTTGACGGTGTGCCCATGGGCTCCCCCCTCTCACCTATAATAGCCAACCTTTATATGGAGCATTTTGAATAAAGCACCCTCAAATATTTTCCACTCAATCCAAGATGGTAGAAGCGGTATGTTGATGACACTAATGTCTGTTGTCCTCATGGCCTTGACAAACTAGAATAATTTCATACCCACCTCAACAACATTGTCCCTTCCATCTCATTCACTAAGGAGCTTGAATCTGATAACCATTTACCTTGGAGCAAAATGTGAGGATGTGTAGACACAAGATTGATGATCAACCTCCCCAACTGCATTGATATATCTTTTATACAAATACCAAATTTTGACCAAATTTATTGTGAACTCAACGCTCTTTCTACTACACTATGTGTGATCTGATAGATAATAAGGATATCGATTGACAATGAAGGAACATAAAGAACATCTTAAATGCTTGGTCATCCATGTCAATGGATCCCTTCCCAGAAGCAAGCATATACGTGATGTTAGCCATCGAGACATGTGGTGATGAATAAGACTCAAATGAAGCAAACATACTCTCTGATGAATCCATGGGATGTGAGGCTGTTGAATCAAGTATCCACCTCTTTGACTCAGAATATACAATTGCAACAAGTTCTTGCCCCTTATGTCTATTGGACTTTGATGATGAAGAAGAAGATGAACCCTTTGAAGTTAAAGGAAAATTGATTTGATTCCTCTTAAGAAGATGCTTCAACTCATCAATTTGTTTAGAATAACATTTATGTTCATCATGCCATGTCTTCTTGCAATATGCCAATGTATGCTTCTCCTTCTTACATCATTTAGAGGGAGAGGATTCAAATTATTTATGGAGCTTGTTCTTTTTCTTCTTATCAAGATTCCTTTATTCTTTTTGTATGTTAGGCTCACTATCCAATAATGCTTGTGACTTAGAAGACTTGATTAGACACATATGAATTAACTTCACTTCCTCTTGGATTAGCATATTTTCAAATTCATCGAACTTAGGATCAACATATGATGTTCCCATAAAAATCTAATGGGTATGAAAGCTAGAAACAAACATTGAATACTCATGACTAAGCTTGGATAACACATTTAGAATCAAATGTAAATCCTCCTTATCAATATTGCAATCTTGTAATTATGTTCTTAGTTGCTTAATCTTGGATATGTAGTCTTGGATGTGGTCAAAATTTTTAGGATCAAGATTCATCAAATCATTATCAATTTGATATCCCCTAATCTTATTAGTTTTACCATATGATTTCTCAAAAGTATCCCAGGCCTATTTAGGTGTTTTGTATGTTTCAATATAAAATTGTAAATTAAAAGAGACTAATGAACATATGCATCCAAGGGTTTCTCACAATCAAGCTCCCATGAGATAATTCCATATTGATTTTGTCCATGAAGCATAGTTATATGGAATTAGGAGTTCAATTTTCTATTTCCCCATTACAACAACACACAAAAATAAAAATAAAGAAATCAAAAACCACAAGATTACCCCACTAAATTACTCAATCAAGAACTCCCCCCAAAATATAGAATGTTTGCACTTAATAATTATTGTGATTATAGGTGCTAATTTCCAAAAACATCAAAGCGAACTTGATCTTAATGCTTATAGATGTCAAATTTGGCCACAAACTCAAAGTAAAATTCTTGTATATATAATGGGATCAATTCAATCACACCATTGCAAAGTGCACAAAAAATTATGTATTTACAAAAAAATTGCACCCAAAAATGTTATTGTAGGAGCGAGAACGAAACCTCGAAAGTTATCAAAATGAGAATGACTCAACAACACCTATGCGAATCTACAATTTCCAGAAAAAACAAGCACCAAAATCAAAAAACAATTGCACTAATGAGAAGAGCATAAAATTCTACCCCAAATCAAAAGTAAAATCTCACAAAATGGAGATCGGATGACTGAGTTATGAGCCTATGAAGTTGAGCCTCCATAATGAAAATTGCATTGGAGAGGGGAGAAAATTAGGATCATGCTAACGGTAGCATTGCATCAATAGGTTGAATATTCCTTCTTTCCGCTAGATTATTTTTTGGATCAAAATATTCTTGGAATATGTTGCACTAGTGAAATCCTCAAGAAAGTGACATAATATTCTTCAACGCCGATGGAATCTAGAACCTAGATGGAATATTATGGTGACAATGAAATGGTGCCATGTGACACATGATGGGTAGGTTGTATACCCTATTGAATGTGTCAAGTACCCTACATAAGCAGAGTATGACTTGCCGACTTAATTCGACAGAAAAACCCCTTTTTAAAAAAAATATAAAAATATAAAAAAATATTTAATTTTTTATTTTCACCAGCACAATGTTTTTGTGAAGTGACTATGACAATACAATTGTATAGTCATTCATATGACAATAAAGGAGGAAATTTTTTTTGAGGGCCCGGGGCAAGTACTCAAATTTTGGTGATTTTTAGTCGATATTGGGGTTTTGAGGCCTCCTAGATACAATGGAAAGGTTTGTTTTGATCTAAAGGGCTCCAAAATTGCAGCTATCTCTTGGATCTTACAACCACTTTTCAACTTCAAACCCTCATTGATCTAGCCTCATACATGTCTAATTTGGATAAAATATAAGGCAAAACTGACTTTCTTGAACCCTCTAAACTCAACGGTGAGCTCATATTTACACCAACAAGCTCCAATTTAAACTTGAAATACAAAGCCACAAAGAGGAAATTGTCAAATCTAGTATTTATTTCAAGTTTTTTTTTCTCCATATCATTCGATGCAAGAGAAGAGCATACTCAAATTTTCAAGATCCAACAATATTTGCAATCTAGATCTCTCAATAAAGACTAACGAGAAACAATCCCACAAGCTCTAATATCATGTAAGATTTGGTATAGAATACTCTACACCATGTGAGATTTGGTTGAAGATTATAGCCACCCAAGATCTAGGAACTTCATGAAAGAAAAACAGAGATCAACTATGAGAGAATAATGCTATTCTATCAAAGGATGCAAATGATAGATTATGAGTGTATGATTGTTGATTTACACATGAGACCGCCTGTTTATATGGCTAAGGTGAGACATACAATTAGACAAGATCCTGAAAAAATGTCTTAATCCTATGTCATGAGATAACTAATATTAAATGACTTAGGACACTATCATTAAATGTCAAAATATAAGATAAGATCTTATGACAACTAACAACCTTCTAAAAAGATTCCCTAGGACCTAATTAAACTTAACATGTAAATAGGGCCCACTAGTGAACTAGTTAGATAAAACACTTATTTACACCAAAAATATCTCAGGTTTAATTAAAGAAAATGAAGCAATAATAAATAAATACACCTAGATGTTATAGTTAAGTTAGAAGTGGTACATAAACATGTCAATAAATAAATGTTAAAATTGACAAAAAGGATTAGAATGCTTGATTTTAGGGCTTGATGAAGAATATTCTATTACAAATAGTGCATTTGATTTGTCCACACATATAGCAATCAAAGTTTTTCCAAATGACTCTTGATAGACCATAAAATTCAATATGTACTACTTTAGGTAATTTCCATAGGTACATATCCAATCTTCACAATTGTATATTTGAACCTTTTTTGTGCATTCAACCTTCTGCTATGGATCTAAACTTGTAACATAGTTTTCATTGAAACATGTTTGTCTCAAGCATCTGAACATGGTGGTACCAACAAACACTAGTAGGGTTTGTTTTGCTCTGTGCAAAAGGTGATTTATTCCTCTGTTTTTTCTTAGTCAAACCCTTGGATCTATTCAACATTTTTGACAAGTTTGAAGAAGCTTTGGGCACCTATGTAAATGTTTAATATGTTATTATTATGTAGATGTTAACGCTAAATTCTTATAATAATGATGCAATATGTAATTGAGCTCTCCATGATCCTTTAGGTGATTCAAATGAATAAAAAATTATTCTTTAATACAACATTTTAGCTTCCAAATTTAAAAATTTCATGGTCGGGAGGATGGAATTAGCATGGGAATGATGAGGGTTTATGCAAGTCCACGGCTAGTAAAGCCACAACCTATATGTTTTCTCTTACCTGTGCATGTGCATTTCGAGCTCAGATCGGTGTTTGTGGGTGCATTCTCTACCGGGGGTGGGTTCTCTTTCCATTAGGGGGGTTGTTATTTGTTGTTTATTATTCTCTTCTCATTTCTCTTTGTCGTTTTCTTATTTCTTATAGGTGTTTGGTTTTTTAGGAGACTTAAGGCGGTATTGCTTTTGGTTTAGCCCGATATGGCTTCAACTATAGCAACAAGCTCCAATCTTTTCATGGATTTTCGTGCTTCATTAGGTGTGAAGTCACCATCTCCCTCAAAGAGGGTTGCTAAGAGTAACCTATTATTAAAAGATTTGGGGATGGGAGGGTTAGCTCCGTCTAGAGGACCTCACATCTTGAAAATTAATGAATGCTTGGAGAGGAGCCAAGATAGGCCTGTTCTGGTGATTCAACTAGAATCAATCATAGAGGATGTTGAATATTTTTTGAACCATGACTTGATTTGAAAATTCATGGGAATGTGAGTCTCGCTCCCATTTTTGGAGTCGTGGGCTAGGTGAACTTGGAATCTGAAGGGTGAAATGGAAGTGATGGTGTTGACAAATAGTTATTTTATGGTCGTTTTCAATTGCATGGTTGATTATAACATTTTTCAAAGGGCCTTATTTTCACAAATAGAAACTAGATTGGTTTATTCATCAAACGTTGGCACACTGGATTTAACCCTTTAGAGGAGCTCTTGAACCGTGTTCCTGTGTGGGTGCACCTCCCTTGGTTCCCAATTGAATTTTGGCGGAATGACATTTTGCATATGGTTGCTCTGCTTTTGGGAAACCAATGGGCCCCTCTCAACAAAAACAAGATAGAAAGGTAATGAATTTTTATCATATTTGTATTGAAATGGATCTGAGTAACCCTCTTCTAGACTCTTTGGAAATTTGTGTGGGTTTGTCTTCTTGGATGCAGAAGCGTGATTATGAGACTCTTTCTTTTCGATGTCTTGTTCCATGAATATAGCCATTTGCAAAGAAGATGTCCTAGGTTCAGATCTCAAAGTCTCATCCTACTCATACCCCTCACAATCCTTCTAAGGATGACAAAGGAAAGGCTCCTATTCCTAGTGAAGTGGCAAATAAAGAGGGATTTACTCTTGTTAAGCCCTATAACAACAACTGCAGATAGAAGGGAACTTTCAAGGAGAGGCAAGAAGGGGACACTTTTAGTCGCTTTGATGTGATGGATGACCTTAGTCAGTAGGAGGTGAACCCTGGTATGATGGCTCTGTATCCAAGTGTCTTGGAGGTGGTTCAAGAGGGTATTATTTTTTACATTCATCAGAGTATTCAAGAAGGTAGTTTATTTCAAATGGATATAGATCTAAGTCTTGTGGATTCAGTTGTTCCTATGGCCCCTATAGCTATGAAAAAGATTGAGGTGGAAAACTCTCTTCCTTTGGAGAAGATTGCGTTTGATTCAAAAAAAGGAAACAAGGCTTCTCCTTCTTTGGTGCTTCTTCAAAAAAATCCTAAGAAAGGGGTTCTTGAGAAGCCCTCCAAGGTTGGGAGAAAGAAGGATGTGGAGAAAATTAAGATGATGGGGGAGACATTGGTGGATTCAAGATCTCTTAAAGCTCTTGATTCTCACTTTTTTCAACTCTCATAAATTATCATTCTCTCATGGAATGTAAGGGGCTTGAGTAGTGGCCCTCGACAAAAAGTTGTTCGTAATTTAGTTTGAAGTCATTCTCTTGATATGTTATTTATTCAAGAAACTAAAATTTTAGTTGAGAGTATGTGTGGTTTAGTGCCTAAACTTTGGTGGCGTGGGCATTGTCAATGTATTGGAGCTCAAGGCTTGTGGAATCCATTGAAGATTTGTCCCCTTTGGTGAATATCCTATAAGTATTCTATTTTTGTAGTTGCCTCAAGTTTGGAGATTGGGGAAATTATTGTTTTTTCTTACCAATATTTATGCTTCCGCGGATATGCCAGGTAAGCTACGCCTTTTGTCTCATATTTGGTTTATTCGAAGTTTTACCCCTCTCTACCCTTGGATTACTACTGGTGACTTTAATGTTATTACTGGTCTACAAGATAAGAGGGGAGGAGTGTTGAGGTTGGAGCCTTCTGCTTTTCTTCTCCATGATAATATTTATTTTCTAAATCTTGTGGATATTAAACCTAGCAATGGCTAGTATACTTGGAATAATAGATGATGTGGTAAGGATTGTATTGTTGAGAGGCTAGAAACGTTCATAGTTTCCTATTTCTAGATTGGTGGGCCCTGGTCGACTAGTTTTGAGATTCTTGATTGGAGGGGTTCTGATCATTGTTCAATTAAGCTTTTTGCTTCACTTACTCATGTTGCTTGGTCCCCCTCTTTTAAGTTTCAACTAATGTGGCTGCGAGAACCCTCTCTACATGATTATATGGTTGATTGGTGGCATCATGATAGACCTACTTACAACACTGCAATTCTTTCTTTTGTTAAGCAACTACAGTATGAGAAGTATCAAATCAAAAGGTGGAATAGGAAGTGTTTTCACAACATCTTCCATGCTAAGGTTGTAGCTCAGCACAATTTGGATGCTATTACTTTTGAGATTAGGGAGTTTGGCCTATCCGAGGATTCTCTTAAGGAGGAGGCATAGGCTCTGAAAGCTCTAAAGGAG